>PYSQ01000018.1:0-142552 GCA_003049435.1 Nakataea oryzae | reverse complement strand
CCCCCCCCCCCCAACAGCAACTCTCGCAAGGGCATCTGCATCGTGGTTCCACCAAGCAGACCTTGCAAATTAAGAATAACAGAGGATTAGGTGATAACATGTTGGACTCATGGTCTCGGATCCTTGGTCCCGAGGCTTCTTTTTACTGACGACCAGTATGCTGCAGGCCAAGCCGCCATGAGCTCCCCATCTGTCGGCATCCTCTCACGACACCGAGCCACAACGCTGTGGATTACGCGGGCCAGCAGTTCCTCGGTCACAGGAACAACACGTTCCATGTCGACTTCTTGCGGGTAGAGGAAGGAATCCTGCTCTGACAGGAGATCCTCACAAGTCGGCCGGAACTGTTGGTCACGTACGAGACAGCTCTGCATCGTGCGAACAAGCGATGGAGGGACGATGACGCCGCCCGCTCCCCTCTCGGGGAAGTTGATCTTGTGATCCCAAGCGATGATAGCCTGGCAGCGCGCGAGCTGGTTTGGAATGTGGCCGAATGGCGGGGTGCCGTACACAAGCTGGTACAGGATACAGCCAAGACTCCACACATCGCTCGGTTTGCCGATTTTCATGAGCTTGGCGCGGCCATGAGAACGATCGGGGCGCCCGTTATTTGCTGCGGTGGCGGCATAGTGTTGCGAGTCCATCAGTGACTCGGGTGACATGTAGTTTGGTGTACCGATCTGATTTTCTCTGTGCACGTTGACAGTCTCATCTGTCTGGATGGCGCCGGCAATGCCAAAGTCAATGAGCTTGAGTCGCCCCTTGACCATGACGAAATTGGCCGGCTTGAGATCCGAGTGGACAATGTCACATCTGTGGACAGCCTGAAGACACTCGAGCATCTCCTTCCAGCAAAACCTGACGAAGACAGGGTCTAGACGGTAGTCCTCCTGGCTATGCCTCGATTTGAGAAGATCGCCGAGATCAAGCTCACCCATCTCCATGAGCTGCGTGGGTACGACGTTAGAGGCTTGGCAAAAGGAAAAAGAGAGGAAATAGCCATCATATATTGCCTAACTTACCACACTCAGCATTTGCTTCTCCTGGTTTAGTTCAGAGTCGTACATCTGAATGACCCGGTCGACCCCGGACAGTCGTCTCAAAAGTTCGATCTCGCCCAGGAACCCTTTTACGGCGCTCGTATCAGCGTTCTCAAGAGACACGCGCTTGAGGGCAAACATTTTCCCGTTCTCGGCTGTGACCCGGTAGACCTTGGCGCTGCCTCCTCGGCCGATGCAGTCAAGTCTGTGATATGCCCTGCCGTTGACCTTGAGAAGAACGCGCTGCTTCTTGCTGGCCTGTGCTGTGGTCGCGGCGCCGGCTGTGGCCGTCGCGGCCTCTAGCACGCTCATCTTGGGCGGAGGTGGAGGCGGGGCCGGGCGGTGAGGTGTGTTGCGGCTGATCTGGCCAAGGGCTTTGCGCTCTGCCGGAGACATGGCCAGGGAGGCTTGAAGCGAGTCTTTGACCAAGAGCTTGTCGTGGACGGGGTTGGGCGCGGCGGTAACTCTTGGTCTGCCGAGGACCGGCGCGGCGGAGTTTTCCTGATCAGTGGCCAAAGCAACTGCGTATCGCAAGCCATCTCCCTGTTCCGAGGCTCCGAGGCGTTTGATATCAATGTCGCGGTTGCCATCCATTCCTGCCAAGGAGGGTTTTGTCCTCAGCCCGGCCCTGGCATGATCCTTGATGCTCACAGGACTGCCAGATGCGGCAGCGAGCTCGCGGTAGCTGGCAGGGTAAAACGACGAAGAGGGAGCCACTGCATCAGCCTGCAACTGGGCCAAATCCCCGGGTTCGTGGGCTGATACGAGGTTTCCCTCGATGCCTTCGCCGTCCTCCTCCGCCGGGCTGTTCTCTTCTTCGCTTTGCCTCCTCCTACCCCTGCGGGCCGGGCCACTGAGGAAGCTCCCAGGGACCTTCCCGATCCGCCTCATGCGCATGGAGCTCTGAGGAGCAGCCCCTTCATCCACCTTTCTGCCATTGCTCGTACCGAAACGCGATGCGCTGCCATGGGTGAGAGAAGGGCGCGACCTTGCGCTTGTTTTTGGCTCCTCCGGTTCCTCGTGGTCGCTATGAGCAGCAGTGCTGAGCGGCTTGGATGAGTTTCCGGCGGAACCAGCGCTCGCCGCCCCCCGGGTACCAGAGGATCCAGTGATTATATGAACTCGTCGTGGGCCGTTCGACGGAGTGTTTATGCTTGGGCCGTGTCCAGGATCTGCAGTAGGCTCCGCGATGTAGCCTGGTTCGGGGTCAGCTGCTGCATGTCGTTCAGCACTTCTTTCCCTACTTGCTGGCCGCTTGCGTTGAGTCGAAGTTGATCTCCGGAGGCGCGTTTGCAGGCTTGATCCGCCGGGTGTGGTGTTGGTTGTGCTCAGGCGGACCACTCTTTTCCGGGGCACAGAGCTCTCGTCACCATCGCGGTTTGGCGACGATGTAATTTGGGCACTGCTTGAGCGTATGTGGCGGCCCGCCTCCCCTTCGTTGCCCACATCTTCCGTGGCGGCTGATGTTGACCTGGTCAACACGACCCGCTTCCGGGTAGCGGATGCTGCAAGGGCGGAAGCCTGTGGCGCTACACCGGGCCGGGGAGCAGCGGATGAGCCCCCATCGTCGAGGAGGGCCTTGGTCAGAGCGCTGAGCTTCATAGGCACAGGAATCTCGTCGTCGGAGCTGTCGTTGAGTGTCGAAAACTGTTGCGATGGAGGAACGCGAGACTCGACACTGCCGACGGCAGGTCCTGTAGAAGGATTCGACTCGGCACGGCTTAGCTGCGATCGTGACGGTGGTCTCCTGAGAGCCTGCCTGGCAGAGGTCCTCCTGCCCATGGAGTACTGACTCCCCGCGCCCATTGGCGTTGGGGATGCGGTGGCCATCGGAGCGGCCGGCTGTGAAATAGGAGGAAGAACCAAGGAACGCGGCAAGATAGAGGGCGCACCAGAAGTCTGGATTAATTGAGAATGTGGATGAGTGTATACGGAAATCTGACGCTGTTGTTGCGCCCAGAGACGGCGACTGGGTGACAAGACGCGTCAATAAATTTAGTAGGGGCCGACCGAATCCGTGAAAATCGACGGACGCTCCTGCGCGGGAGGATAGAGGCCTCTATTTCGGCTGCAGCTGTCGAAACGGAACGTGACCGCAAGGTGCTGGACTTGGGATTAAAGTCAACGCCATGAACCATTGACGCACCCCAGATCAGCAGGCCGCGAGATTCATTCCACGATGGGACTTCCATGTACACATAGTTGGCGGCAGTGGGGCCTTCCAACAATGCGCCCAATAAACCCGCGCGCCCGTTGCTAGGAGCAACGCGTACCGGCGTTTCGGACGCGAACCCTTGCACCTGCATTTACCGCAGTAGCGTGTCGCAACCAATCCCGTGTTGAAGGGTCTTTTTTTCCCTATGCTTTTTTTTCCACCTCCCTCTCGCGTCCTCATGCGTACCACGCTGCTGGCCCTTGGTCAATCCTGATCTGTTTCGAGTAGATGTCGGCGATGTACTGAAGTTCCGGACCAGTGTGTCATCTCACATTGTAAAAGGCTATACACCTACTTTGCTCATCGAGATCAACGAGGCAACTGAAGATGCGGGAACGACATACTTCTGCATACTCTTATCTGGTCAGATTTATAAAGGTTACAAGCCAACGGCAGCAACATCAATTCACGATATATTCATCAGAATCTAAATCACGCCAGCGAAAGCCTTGACCATTGCATCACACAACAGTAGTGACACAGTACCTTGAGAAGCGGGGCCGCTGCTCATAACCAAATACCAATGGACAATCGCTTTTTCCAGGTGACTTCTGGCGATTGTAGTTGCCTGACGGAGGATGAAACCAAGCTGGATTGTGCGGATGTGTATGGACTGCATGTATGTCGACCGACGACAGAGAATTTTATCTGTGCGTCAACGACCCTGTGGGCATCTAATCCCCCGACCCGATGCCATGAGGACATGGTCGTAAATGCCCGGTTCCTAGTCAAGGCTCGTTCTCCCCCAACGTCGAGGCCAAAAGCTATATGGCATGGTCGACAATTTAACAGGTTTAGTCGAAGAGACCGAAGCCCATGTCCTCGTCGGATTCCTCCTTCTCTATAGGCAGATGTAAGTGATGGTTAGCATTGCTTTCAGCCAGTGGTTTGGGTCTCGGATATCTTGGCCGGGGTGTGTTGAACTTACCCTCCTCCTTCTCCTCCTCCTTGGGAGCCTCAGCAGCGGCACCGGCGCCACCGCCGGCAGCAGCAGCGCCACCGCCACCGCCGCCAGACGGGACGGAAGCCAGCTTGGATGAGCCCTCGGCGATCAGCTGTTCGGGAGATTCTGGTTAGCAACGCCACACCAAATCTTGGTCTATTCCTGCCGTGGACATTGCCGTCGCACGAGGCAAAGTGCGTATGTACCTCGTTGATGTCCTTGCCCTCGAGCTCGGAAATCAGCTTCTCCAGGCGCTCGTCATCAGCCTCGATGCCAACAGACTCCAGGACCGACTTGATGTCGCTGGCGGAAGGCGAGGCGTTGCCGGCAAGGCCAAGAAGAAGGTATGCCGCGAGGTGCTTCATTTTGGAGGTATGGTGCTATTCAGAAGTGAAAGTGTTAGCGTGCTGTGTTTCTCTGCGAGTCTGCCGGATCTCTTTTTTTTGCGGAGCGTCGAAGACGAGGGGGCGTGGGAGCAAACACTGACAGTGTATGTGAGAACAAGAGATATCAATCGATTTAACCGTTTCCGGAGACTGATTCTTCGAGTCCTGGAAAGTTGACGATGTTGCGAATTTGCGTTGAAGGTTGTGTCAAAATTTCGAAGGCGGGGGGTACAAAAGTTGCGACAGTTATTTCTGTGGGCTATATCTTCCCCCACGCCGTCATCGCCGTCTGTCACGTGAGCTTAGGGCGGCTTTCCGGAAGATTGGGTACCTCTTCGGTGCGGGCCCCACTACCCAGCGCGTGAATCACCAGCGAGTTGAAGGCGCCTGGTCTCCAAATGCAGGCTCGTTGCGCTACAGTGATTGCACAAGCCCGACCCGTGCGCCTACAGGTACCCGCCGGCGTGCGCCACAGTCGCGTTGGGTGGGTGGCCTGGCGGCCGAGACTCGGGTGCCACGCTGCGAGGACTGTGCGCAGGTGCCCCACCCACTTCCAAAAAAAAAAAAACACCCCAAGGTGGTCTGCGCCACTCAGGCTGCGACGAGCTTGCAGAGTTTACACTCCGCAGGCTCGTGTGAGGCACAGTGCCAACCGGCGGTGGGAGAATCGCATGCCCCGTTACTTGCATATGCACTTTGGGTACGTGACTGGGTCGGAGATACCCACCCCTGCGCGCGTCTTGGAACCTGCACAAGGAGATAAAGGGCGCTCTGGCCTTCGCTTCCTTTCCATCTCCAGCTGGCCCGCTGTCCGCGTGCACGCTGCTGCGTTCGGGCTTGCAGTGCACTTCAACCTCCTTTCCCGCCCTTTGCCCTTTCAGCCCACTTCATGCCCCCTTCGGTTTCTCCAGCTTCTTCATGGAAGACCACAATGAGCTACGGTCTGGTGGGTCTTTTGAGGTGATGGATTGCCTGTTTGCATAAAGTGACTTTCGTTCCCCTCTTTTCCTTCTGGTTCCAACCCAACCCAAACCAAACCGACATAATTAGCAAGTGGCCGACCGACATATTGGCCGCCGCCTGCCCGAGCGCCTTCCGACATACCGACTCGTCGACATTCCTAGTCGCATCACACAGGCTGTTGGGCGGCAGCCGCCATTTCGACGCCTTTGGCTGAACAATCCATCACTCGCCTGCCAGATCCTCATCGCCGCTGCTCTCAGGCAGAGGTCATTGAGTCCTGAGCCACATGCCTGACGGCCAGATTGCTTGAATCCACAACAAAAGCCAGCAAAGCCGGGCCTGCGCAAGTACTCCAACCCGACAAAATGCCGGTTCGTCCGCCCCCAGCAAAACGTTTGGTCGCTCATGCCACGGTTGCCGAACTCCAAGCTAACCGTCTGCGTTTATTCCATCTACTAGATCGGCGATTTGCTAGCATCGATAACCGGCGAGAAGCCGAAGTCCACACCCGTACCCATCAAGACCAGCCTTCCTTTGAAGCGCAAAGTCGAATACGATGATTCCAAGAGCCACACACAAAAGGCGCAACGGACTGCCTCCAGCGCAGACGCGCGCTCTATTTCCGACTCCCGCAATGGCGAGAGCGCAGCCCCTCTGCCTCTAGCAAAGGCTGTATCCCGCCCAGCGTCAGACCCTGCGCGACCAAGCGCTGGCCACGGCATCACAAGGCCTGTGTCCTCTCAACCACAAAGGCCTCGGGTGGTACCTGGCATAGGCATGAGAGTGAACTCCCAACAATCTCCAGATAGCCCTGCTGCCGTGGCTCGGTCGGCGCCAAAGAAGGGGTCTTTTGCCGAGATCATGGCACGCGCGGTAAAGGCACAGCAAAGTATGGGTCAGGTCGGCAAGATCCAACACAAGCCGCTCGATAAAGTCTCGTCGAAACGAGATCGCACAGATGCAAAGGTGGATGGACAACGCGATCCTAAGCGTGCAGCGAGGGGCCAGGGCAGAACCAGCGCATCAGGCCAGCGAGGTGGTATGAACGGCGGCTCTGCTACCAAAAATTTAGACCGGAACGCGGACAGAGGACGCAGCCCCGGGACCCAAGCCTCCAGAGCTGGGCTTGACGGCAAGAAAGAGCTTAATCAAGCCTCGGAGGTGAAGAAGCCCAAGAAGGCTGCCGTCGCCACAACGGGATATCAGGGCACTGCCAGGCCACCTCCTGGTGCCTCCTCGAAAGGGGGCGTTGGGTCCACTACATCGGCCGGGAGCAATCCTAGACGGGACGCCGACCGCAGTCGACGCATTCCTTTTGGAGGATCGAGAAGTCGGAATCGGCGCGACGACGATTACGATGAAATGGACGACTTCATCGACGATGACGAAGACAATCCTGAGCCGGAATACGGGACTGGTCGATACAGGTACGCCTCCGAGGAAGACGAATCCGACATGGAGGCCGGGCTATCCGACATCGATGAGGAGGAGCGCGAGGCAGAGATCCTTGGCCGGCGCGAGGACCGCGAGCAGGAGGCACTAGAGCAAAGGCTGAAGCGAGAGAAAGAGGAGAGAAAGCGTCGATTTATGCAAGCCGCCGCTGCCAAGCGCCGATGAGATTTGCCGTTGAACACTACGGTCGTCTCTTGGAACGACAGACCAACTCATGCGTGCAATGCTGCTCCGGCTTTGCTGTCCCCGTACCTGCATACTTGCGGCGCACTTTTCTCCTTCGGCGATCTTGACTTTACTCATCCGTGTGCTTCGGGCTGAAGTTGGACCATAAATTTGATGAAACCGCTTGCTCCCATTTCTTGGCCCATTGTGGCTTCAGGATTTTTCACTTTGAGAAGCGTCGACACAGCATGCGGGGAGCGTTTGGATTGCTTACAGAATAGATTGCAAGGAGTTAATCGGCAGCATAAGCGACTTGGTGTTTGATAGTATCTTTTCTCTCATTCTTATATTTTTGTTTTGGCAAACGTTGAATGGTAGCAAAAGAATTTCGTGCGTTCTGTCATGAATTACTCTGATAACCGCCACATGAAGGAAGGCCGTGCTGGCAAGAAGAATCCGACGGTAACATCACGTCCAGATTCAGATGCATAGACCCCTCAAATGCACATTTGCGTGAAAAGGTGGTCGGATGGTTTGGTGTAGAAATGTGCACATGTGCCAAGTAAGCGCAGAATTTTAGTTTCTTAGGAAAGCACAATTGGTTAAAACAGCAAAGGAAAACAAGGCTAAGATTTGCTCTAGTACAAACCCCATGGGTTACTTCGACGAATTCTCGCCAAATGCAAGTGAGGGTTTCGAATTTGATGAAAAATTAAGAATTAAAGAGCCAAAAAAATTCGCTGACGTATTCGGTTAAAACAAGTGGATGAGAAAAAAAACGGTTAGAAGGAGTAAGGACCAAACATAAGAGGGACAAATTTAAGTCTGGGTTTGTTCCTAAGCAGGCAAATACTACGATGTAAAGAAAGGGATTTGGAACAAGATACGGTAAGAAAAGAGAGAGATGGGTGAAAAATATCTTGGTAACCGATTCGGAACAAGGAGGGAAACTGCAATAACTCCGTGCAGTGCATGGCTGGAAATCCATATACTACTCCTAAAGTATAACATGAGAATCAGCCAAACTTGGCACTCTCAAGGACTTGAGCTCTGAGATGACGACATGTGAGTGACAGGCCCGCCTTGAAGCCCGCTTCGGCTTAAGCTGGCTGGGGCTTAGGATTCGTCCTGTTTGAGCCCCGTGTTACCGAAACCACTGAGATCCCATCCCTGATAGCGCCCCGAGTCATCTGGCTGCACCTGCGGCTGGGGATTGGGTAGAGAATTGTCCGGGCTGGCTTTGGCTGGGGCGTGGGGAGGGGATGCCTCGTCTGGCTTGGATGACTGTGCAGTGGATGAGGATTGCTTGGGGTTCCCCTGGAGATCAGACATAAGGCCCTTCTCCTTGAGATACTGGAGGGTCTTGACGATGGTGAGGTCTTCTTGATCCTTGTCGTTCAAGGTAAGGCGCTGCTGGAGAGTCATCCTTCCGCCGTTCATCTCGCGTTCCTTCAGGGCGGCCTGGCGGACAGCGTCGTCGTGGACGAAGCGACACTTGCCTTTCTTGCCGCATATGCCCCCTGTAGAGTAGTATTTGCAGTGCTTGGACGGGTCTGCCTTTTTGGACGGAGGCGGGACAAAAGCTGCGGGGTCAGGACGCGAGGGCAGAACGTCAGGCTTCTCCGAGTCCGACTTGGAATCTTCAGAAGCCGACGGGCTGCCAGTCACATCTCTCATATCGTCCCCTTCATCCTGCTGCTCGCGCTTTCGCTTGATGCTCGACTCAACCTTTTCGAGTTGCTTCCGCAGTTTCTCTGCTTTGAGCTTCTGCTTCTCCAGCGATGACACGGCAGCACCTTTACCGCTGTCCTTGGGTTTATCACCACCGGCAGCAGCAGCGGCGGCCGCCTTGGCTTTGACGAGTGCCTGCGTGGGGAACCGAGCCTTACGCTCGGCTATCCAAGCGGCAACGTCAGTTGGGCTGGTGCAGGGTTGAGGCGTTAGCAAATGACTAACGAGAAATTGGGATATAGGTTCATAATGAGACTGTCACGAGGACCGGGGCTTGTGCTGGCTGTGATCGGAGGGTGACATACTTTGGAGCATCCGCGCCTATCAGCTCTACAAGCTTCTCTTCTTCGTTTGCGTCGTCATCAGACTGCTCTCCAGGGGTGAGGCCCAGCGTGTTTGTCTTGCGCTTCTTCTTTTTCCCAGCGGACGCTGCATCAGGCTTCTGATGATGATTGTGTGGTGTTGAAGGAGCCCCACCAGGCTTCTTGATGTGGTGGTTGTGGCGCATCTTGTCGCCACCCACATGGGGCCGACCGCGGGTATTGGCAGAGTGAAAACCGCCACGCCCGTGTGAACGAGCCCCGTGCTGCCCGCCATAATAAGCAGGGTCATAATGAACTGGGCCAGGCATGTGTGGGGGGCCAGGGGGTGCGTAGACTTGGTAAGGCGGCGCCGGGTATGAAGCAGCAACCTGAGGAGGTCCGTACGGCGCAGGGTAGCCGTTGCTCACTGGAGCAGGCTGCTCCTGGCGGTTATCAAAGCCCAGGCGGATGGGAGGTCCCATGGCGGCTGCTGCCTTATGCCCGCCGCGATCCCCATGAGAGCCGCCGCGTCCACGCCCGCCACCATACTGGGGTCCGGCAGGCTGATGACCCGTCGGGCTATGACCTCCCCATGGCTGATGAGGTGAGCCACTTTGCTGGTGAGGATATGGAGGATAATGCGGAGTATATGGCTGCGGTTGCGCCTGGGGTTGAGGTTGCGACGGCGGATGCGGTTGTGGTCCTTGTTGCTGCTGCGGCTGCGGCTGCGGCTGCTGCTGCTGCTGAGGAGGTCCGTATGGCGACTGGTGACCATACTGGGGCTGCTGGTAGATCTGTGGGGCGTAGTTTGGGTGATAATTGTGTACAGGCAAAGGAGCATGTGAAGGCTATAAATGTGGATCAGTACTAGTCTGGGCCCGGGATCGGAAGCAACGGGAGGATGTTTTCGTGACGAGGGCTTACTGAGGCGCCATGAGGAGGGGTGGCATAGCTAGGGGGAGGCTGGCTATTGTAGGTGTACGGCGTTGGCGAGCCATGGAAGTCACCCCGTCCAGAATGACCACCACGCCCACCACGTCCTGAGTGACCAGCGTGGGAGTGGCCTGTGGGTGGTGGCGGCTGTTGCTGATACTGGCTATACTGTGGGAAACCGGGGGAATGGCCAGCTGGTAGCGCTGGAGGAGGGGCTGGCGGCGGTGGTCCGTAGCCGTATGTGGCCATCTTCTTGCAGGTCTCGGAGGGTAAACTCGTATAGGGTAGACGCGAAGACAGGCCAAAAAAACGCGTGCCTTGTCTAGGGCAGGAAGGGTGTGCTGAAATCAAAGTACCGGCCGGGAGGATCGAATGCCTTGCACGCGAGCTTCTAGGAGAGGTACAGCCCGCGCAGCTAGAGAAAATGTAGGCCGTCGTGACAGGGCCTTGCTTGGTACAGGAGGCGATGGGAATGAGATGCTGCGCGGATTCGAGAACCAAGGGGTATCGCACCGCCCACGACAAAACAGACGATGCTCTACCACAAAAGTGTCCAGCCGGCGGTGTGGGTATCAAGAGGATCTGGATAGATCCTTCATGTNGGGCAAATGAAGTGGACGGAGGGCGTACGGCAAGGAGAGCACGACAAAAAAATGGCGTTTGGGTGGTAGTGTTTTGGGTTCTCGTTTTCTCTCAGCTTTTTTCTCCCCGGATTTGTTTTCGGAGGACGAGTCTGCCGATTTATGAATGGGGGTGGGAAGAAGGCAAGGTCTCTGGCAGAACCTAAATCGTTCGGTGGGTACACACCTATTAAGGTGCCTGTGGCCACTGTAGCACCCAAGACCCACACCGCGCTCAGCCCGTCAGCCTCAGGCCTCTGACGACTAATCAGGCGGCAGTGGGTCAGAGCCTTTGTTTGCCAGGAAAGAATTGATCTTGGACTGTACGAATGCGGGCAGCCGGCAGTATCCACTCCCTCAGACAAAGAAGGTAATCCGGGAGCCCTCACGGCGCCCTCGCTTCTCTCGCCTTCCTGTCTGGGTCTATTTGATGCTTTGATCTCGGCTCACATTCGGATCTGAACTGTTTCAACAATCGCAAACAGCAGGCATGTTCATCCTTGTACGTTATCGCCCAACAACCTCGCTGGCACCCAGCCCGCCTCACTCCAACCATACCGCACGCTCTCCCTCTCTCTCCCTCTATCTCTCCTTTCCTCCCTTCCCCTGTCCTGCCCTGCCCTGCCATACACTCTCTTTTCTGTCTTCGGCTACACAAAACCCCCCTCTCCAACTGTTCCTTTCGAATTGAAATTAGATCACCGATTCCCCTTTCTGCTTTTGAGGAAGCTTACGACCGTTCTCCAGACAAAAATTGCGGACCTTGTCCAGATCAAGCCGGCGCAGTTTGCCAAGTTAAGCGTTGACGCCATAGAAGACAATCTCAACGAGAAGTACTGTAACAAGGTGTGTTTTCCCATGGACGACTGCCACCGAATCTGATACATTAACGACTAGTGCTGCGAATGCCAGATATCCGCTGCAGGTTAGGCTGACCCAGTCCACAGGTTATCCAGAAGCTGGGTCTTTGCATATGCATATATGACTTGCTGTGGGCCTCTGAAGGCCTTATTGGACACGGGACCGGTGTCGTCAATGTCAACGGTATATACACATATATGTCTTGGTGTTATCTGCCGCTGTGTGCCTGTTCAGAATCCGACATACTAACGTGTGCATTTGAACGGGCTCGTAGTCGAGTGTCGTCTGGTTGTCTTCCGGCCATTCAGGGGCGAAGTCTTGTTCGCACGGATCAGCCGCTGTGTGAAGGACGGAATTCATTGTAAACCAACCCGAAACGCACCCTCCCGGGACTTGATTCTATTCATCTCGTTAGAGGAGTTGTCCGATGCTGACTATGAAGATTAGTGCGCACCGACTTTTTCGATGACATCTTCGTCCCCTTTGACGAACTACCTGAGGGTGCGACTTTGTATGTCTCATCATGTCCTGTTTCCTCCGCAGGACATCTGATTAATAATTCCCGTTACAGCAACCACGAACAGTCACTCTGGGTATGGCATGTTGACGGGGAGGATATGTACTACGACATCCATGAAGTTGTCCGTTTTCGGGTGAGCGCGGAAGAATGGCATGATCAGACACCCACAAAACCAATCGAAGGGAATGAGCCACAAGAGAAGAAACCCCCTTACCGAATCACGGGTACAATGAAGGAGGAGGGCTTGGGGGTCTGTCTGTGGTGGGGAGACGACGGCGGCGCGGATGTTGCCGGAGAGCCGGTTGGAAATGGCGAGATGATATAGGAGTCTTTGAAGAAACCATGAAGTCGACCATTGTCGATCTGGGCCTATCTTTGCCTGGTTTCCGTCATCCGGCCTCGAGCCCACATGCCAGCAGCTCTAGTGCCGCCGAACCTTGACGAGTAGTCTGTGCTCCACCTCATCGAGTACCGAATAATGCTCGATCACGGCAAGATTCTCTACCTCGGCCAAGAATTGTTTATCAGGGTCTACTCCCGGGCCGAACATTTGAGGAGCCTGCGGTCCCATCTGGCCCATCTGCTGGGCCATTTGGTTTGCAGCTACGCAGCAGGACTTTTGTCAGTGGTCATCCGTCAGGCGGCGGTGAAAACCTCCCCAATTATTTCTGGACAAAGCGTTGAGGCTCTCAAGGGTGGGGTGACAATAACCTACCGTTATCGCTACCAAGGAGGAAGTTGAAGACGGATTGCAAGCCGAATATGCACAGGAAATACCAGCTGATGCTCGACATCCACCTCGGGTCCATGTCTCTCGTGGCAACGCCGGCCTGGAGCATGCTCTTGAATTTGACGGTGAGGGGAAAGGGGAGCTTCACTGCAACAGTGTCAGCAATTTGCCAGATCAAGGGTCGAGCTGGGTGCGAGTTTGTCCTACTGATAACATAGCCGCTGAAGAAAGTGTTGATCCAGCTCATAATGAGTGTGTTGGGGATGATCATGGCCATATTATTCTTCATCATGCCCATCATGCCCTCCATGGCGTTGGGGTCGGTCATAGGGTTCGGAGGCGCCTGACCACGACTATCAGGGGCTTTCAGGAATGCGCCGGATTCGTACGCGGTCGTCAGGGCACCACGACGTGTGTCGAACGATCGTTTTGACAGGACGTGATAGTTGCTCCGCACCCCAATGCCGTGCAAGAGAGAGCGCTGCTCCCTCATCGCCTTGGCCTCTAGTTTTTTGGGTGATGCGGCCATCAGGACGGCGGCGTAGTGCCTCAACATGCCAGTGAGGATCTGTAAGGAGCAGGCGTGTTAGACGAGCGGGTACTTCCTCCGCGGGAGACAGGAGAGAGGCGCACCATGACCACGGTGATCGGGACGAGGATCCAGTAGCTGTTGGTTTTTCGTCAGTTGTCGCATTCTCCAGCCCATCCAACGAGATCTACGTGTCGCTCGTCGCCGAGGGAGAACATCGATCAGAGCACGACGCACAACAGCTGGGGATCCCGATGGATTGTCTGAGCAGGAATTTGCGCCGCCATGATCGTATAAAAAGATCCTCGACGGCGAGAAAAACAGAGCAAAAAAGAGTCGCTTGTAAAGAGTGAGTTCCGTGATAAGCCTGCAGCGTGGCTGGGTCTCGTGGGCGTCTCCGGTTCATAGCCCGCCTGTGCTGTCGCCGGCGGTTGGAATCACCAATGCAAGGACAACGAGCGCAGTGGCGGGCAGGCAAGGCCGCGGCCGCATGGGTATGGACCCACTCAAAGCAGTCATATAGGTAGGTACCTAGGTACCTCCTACCTGGGTCATTATGAGGGGCTCGACTAGCCTATGGGATGCCACACATCCGACCACGTATCTGCAGCTACAGATAGCGGCCCGCGCGAGCTACTACCCACCGCCTACATACGTACATGCCTCAATTCAACAACACTGAACTGGACGTCCAGGCAGAGAGATTGTGCAAGCCCAACCAGCACCAGAACAGCTGCTCCACGCATAGGCGTGCACTCTTGAGAAACGCAAGATGGCAGTATCACAGGAGAAAATTACGGTCTACAACTTGGCAGGCAAGCGAAAGCATTCCTACACTGCGCAATTGACGCCTTGACGGCCATGCACACCACACCCCCATGCTAACAATGGCTCTCCAGATTTGAAGAACACGTCGGATGACGCTATCCCCAACTATCTGAACTCTCTCAAGTTCAAGCAATCACACACTCTGACTGACGTCCGCCTGGCCCTTGGCTACGGCGCCTTTCTGGTCGCTGCTGCCTGTTTCCTCTGGGACTACAAGCTTGGATTCGACAGCACCAAGCACTACACGGCTGCCGCGGTCGTCATCTATGCCCTTCTCAATGGTTGCCTCAGTGTCTGGATCTGGGGCTTCGAGAAGGGTATCATCTACGTCGGCACTGCGCCCAGTGGGGAGAAGGTTCGGCTCGATAGCACCCTCGATCGTCGGCATGACGGCATTTCCCGTCTGCTGTCCAAGTCCCTTGACTAATTGTCTGTTCCTCACAACCCAGCTCACCATATCTTCCACGACCGTGAAGAATGACCCGACCTATAGGCTCAATATAGCGGTTGTTCCAAAGGGCTCTTCTATTTCACAAACCCTGACAGTTGCTCGGGCATTCAGCGAGTGGTTTGACTCGGCCGGCCACTTCGTTGCCGCTCCATTCCAAACCATGCTGGCCACGACTGTTCCGGCAATCGCAAGGCTTGATTCCAAAAGGCTTCAGTCCGCCGCACCCTCGGTTGTGCCCCTCGACTCGCAGCAAAATTACAACGCCGAGATGCTTGACGCAGTGCTTGCGGCTTCGGCCACGAGTACCGCGACAGACGCAGAGCCGAGCACAGCCGCTCCGGCTAAGAAGGGCGGAAGCCGGCGCAAGGCATAAGTTCTGATCGCCAACCGGAATGTAGCAGATGATGGGGCTGGCTATGAGTGCAGTGGCATGCTCATTCTCGCCAGACGCAGATGTAAACGAATATATTCGAGACGCCAACCCACGTGTTGCCCTTTTCCATGCGTATCTCAGATTGATCTGACCTTGCCGTATTTTCCGCTTGCATATTCTCTAGAGTGGAATCCATGTGTCTTGTCAGACCCTATTTTCCACCATCTCTCTTGGTGCTCTTATCGCTGTGCTATCCCGGCCCAACAACGCCGAGCGGCAAGAGCGGACTGTCGCACCTCTCTGACACGATCGCCACAAGCATCCCCCAGGACACGAGACATGCTCGCCGAGTATGTTCCAAGCAGGCTCTCATCAAGTTTCTTTGCGAGCTCTTCAAGCAGGAGAAGGACCATGCTCCGGCAACGGGCAGGGCTTCCTTCTCTGAGGAACCGGACGGGGATTTCCGACTCCGCTGGGAACGCAGGTGGTTGTTCTATGCCATACTTCAGCACCTTGACAGCTCCTGAGATGACGGCCTTGATTTGATCCTTCAGGGTGTCTGGCTTATGCTGAAGGACCTGGCGAAGCACTTCCAATGCAGCTTCGACGTCACCATGATTGCGGAAGAAGCTGGTGCCTGCGATCGCGATACGAACAATTATGTCGAGGTCCTCTTCGTATATACGGAAGTCCATATGCCTTAAAAGGCGAACGACCGTAATCGCTTGAACGACGCCCTCGGCTGTATCCTGGACGATTGGGAACGATGCCGGCAGCTTGGGGCTCGCAAAATGCACGTAAACCCATTGCTGGGACAGCGGCTTGATGACGGCGTGGTTCCGGGTCGCCAGCTGCTCTTTGCACGATGAAACATCTTCCAGGCAGCGCGCCATGCAGTCGCCACCAGGCCCAAGGGATGCCGGGAGGGCCGAGACCAGGGTTGCCAGTTTGCCTATATCCTTGTCCCTCCTCGTAATTGCACCTGCTAGCAACGCTAGGATTCTTGAGTAGCGCTCGATGCGCATTGCGGTGTTACCCTCTCGGACGACCAGCTCAAGCGAGGATACAACGGCCTTCCACGCCTGACTCGACGGCGCATCTGCGGTTATCCATTTGTTGGCAATGACTGTGAGGATGCGGTCACGAACTTTTTGCGTCCGCTCAGGGAAGAGCTCTGCGGTTGTGACATCACCAATTATGCCCTGCACAAAAGCCTCGGACTCCAGCTGTTCCACAATGCTATGTCAGCCTCTCTGAGCGACATGTAAGGGCACTTGAACTGGACTAACCATCTGGGCCAGGGGTTTTGCGCGCAGACCCCTCAGGACACCAAGAGAAAGGATGTTGGTGCGGCCATTGTCGTGCACGCTGATCCATCCGAGTGGGGGATGTCCAGTAGCGAAGAGGCTTAACGCCTCTGTGGCGATTTGGAGCGACTGCTGTTCCTCCTGTTCAAGGTCACGGATCACAAACGTGGCCATATCGGCAAGCTGGTGCAGGTAGGCATCCTGCAGGTCTATCGCGTGGACAGCCATCCTGCTTGAGGTGACCACCCCCTTGCCAAAATCCGAACTAAGCTTCGGTCCAGGGGTCTCATCGACAGCGAAGGAGGTTGCGCGATGATAAAATCGGATGAGGATTGACAGAGAATATTCAAGATAACCTCGGAACACGTCAGAAGTGGTTGTCTGGTCTGTTCCCTCGTTTGATCCGTGCCCTGCTGCAGAGTCGGCAGTTAGACGCCCCCAGCTCGCGGTTATCAGATCGTGTCGTGTAAGGAGGCCTCTAGAAACGCATGCGTCCCTAAAGAGCATTAAGGCATTGTAGACGGCTGACACCGCGATGATGGGGACTTCGAATGCGACACTCTGGTCCAGATACGAAAAGGTGAGCTGCTGGATGGAAAGACAGAACGACTGCAGGTTTTGCAGAGGAGACCCAAAAGATGGCACACCAGAGCACCCAATGTACGAGAGTCTGAGCAGAAGTGCCTTGAGCATATCGAGGGAGTTGCGCGACGGTTGGTCGCCCCACTGTCTATCCCTGATGGAAGAGATGGCCCTGCTGAGCATGACGGAGTACCCATGAGGAAAGAAACAGACAATGTCGCGGAGGGCAACGACGACGGCGTCCGCCAGTTCTTTGCGTGGCCCTATATCAGGCGATGATGCGAGGTTGAACGTATTCACGACTCGGTCAGATATCATGGCGCATATCTGCTCGCATTCGAGATCGCTGCACAAGGGGGCGAGGCCACCACTGCCGTGCAAGATCCTGGGCTGATCAACTAAAGCGGTCAGGCCTCGAGCCACCTCCTTTAGTGTTGCAACATGGTCGGAATCGGGATTCTCAACGTTGTTATCCTGCCAAGATCTGATCAACAGGGCGTGTGTGCGCTCGAGAATGACGGAGTCCAACATGCCAAGATCATGAAGCGACCCGTCTTTACCCGTGTCCACAGACGCACGAAAGAGACGAGCTCGAGATTCCAGGAGCGATGTCAAGAGGCCTAGACACGCACGAGCATGCCCAGACGTCCTTGATTCTCGAAGGTTCGCGGCTATGGCATCAAGCGTTCCCGGCAGCATCGATGCGAACGACCTCACATGGGCCCCCATCACGCTTTCGAGCAGGAGGCCGGCAGATTTGGCGTGTGATGGGTTGGCAAGATCATCGAGGCAGTCATCGAGGACCACGGCCGTAAACGCCTCCAGCGGGTGCTGGTACTGGACAACGCCGGCGGGCGGGTCCAAAGGCATGGTGGCGAGCCGACTGGAAAGGGTGCGCATAACACCGAGGGTGCTGTCGAGGATCTCGCGCACTTCTCCATTGCGGACTTCGTATTTTAAGGAATTCCAGATCTGGCTGGCGAATGGTGCGATGCCTCGGGACGGGTTTTGGTATCGCTCGAGACAGGAACCCAGTGTTTTCAATATATCGACCTGTGCTGGGGTCAGTATAGAAAGATGCTACCAGAAAATAGAGAGGATTACTTTCCTTGACTGGCACCGTGATCGCGTCACCTTGGTCCAGCTTCTGAATCAGAAACGGTACCGTGAGTCTAGCCAGGTTCTCGCTCGCAGAAAAGCATGCCCGGACAGAGAGCTTCAGATCGTCGATGGTGACGCCGGCAGGATTCATGGAGCTTCTCATTGATATGGGGAAGTAGGCGGAGAAAGCCTTGAACAACTCGTCTTCCACGTCGGTAGAAAAGTCAAACCTGCGGATCATGCCCTGCAGAATCTGGAACCACTGGAGGAGGCAGCTGGGGTCCCTCTCATGGCTGCAGAGCTGCAAAAGATCAAGTGCAAACCCGCCGGCGAGCCGAAATGTGTGCTGAAGTTGACTCACGACCGCCGCGTCAACGGTCAGCGCCCGGAGCAAGGCATAGACTTCGAGGCGAGTTTGGGGCGATTGGAGGCGGAAGTCGTCCTGCATAGAGGCGACGTTCTGGATAATGGATTCCCCCATTTCCGGTTTGAACCCCTTCATGGTCGCCAGCTGGCGCAAGGCTTTGGAGGCAGCCATGATCCCGGCCTTGTGGTCGACACTGAACAGCCTCCCGAAGAACACCGCAAGTAAATTGACTGCGGCCGGTACGCCTATGTTAGCACACATTACGGTCTTTGCTTCCAGGGGTTTGACAAAAAGCCAGTAGCCATTTACCTTGGTCAGTCCGAAGCAGAGCCTTGTCCATCATCGAGAGCGTGTCTGCGAGATAATCCAGGGCTGACGAGACAGTTCGGCTCAGGCAGATGCCGACAGGATTCAATCAGCTCTGCTTGCATGAATATCAACCAGAGCATGGGGGAACATACCTTTGGCTCTGGCGATGATATTGAACTCGGACTCGCCCGCCGCATCGTCAGTCTGTGGAGCTCCTGTGGGCGGCAGAGCAGCCGGCATCCAGGGGTCGATGGACTGGACCCATCCGAGGATAGCAGTGCTCTTAACACTAGCGGAGCTAAGGGCTTTAGGAACAGAGCAGTGGGAACGAATAGCAGGAGAGGTCAGTGTGCCATGATCTTGCTATGGTGTAATCTGCAACCTGTGTCCTGCTTACCTGCGACGGTTTTGACAACAGCATCCTGTCGAGTTATGTCGTCGTCGGCCAGCACATATTGCAAAGCTAATTCCTTAAATTCTCCCATGGCTGCTCGTGCAGATCGCGCTAGCACGCGGTCGAGAAAAATGGTATTGTTCGCCAAACAAGGTAGCGATGCCAGAAAACCAGTTCACAGTCTTGGCCATCTGGACCACGCGTTGGACTTCCTATCAGCGGATATTTTGAGCGGGATAGCTACATGGGCAAGATTTTTCAGAGTTTGGAAAAGATACCAAGTTGATCGGAGGTCAAGCCGAGCGCGCTTAAGCCATGCTCATGCGTCACCCGCAAACAGAGAAGCTGCACTTAAAGTGTACGGAAAAAGAAAGAGGGCGAAAATTAGAATGCCTGGATACAGTTGGGTACTTACAAGGGTGTCGGGGAGACTCAATTCAACCCCTTCGTTGATGTGATCCGGTAATACCACTAGCCATAGATAGCTTTCCGTTTAAGAGCAGGTGAGTCTGAGGTTCAACATCGTCGTCGTATGTAGTGGCTGACGTAGTGGTCTTTGGTGGGGAAGTAGAAGGCGGTGGGAAGCGAGGACGATATCGGACCAAAGAGAGCCGGCTTGGTGGCCCGAAACGGATGTAACTGGGGTAGTGGTTTTTTTTCTGCCACCCGATGGAGGGGTAACGGCAAGGAGACAGAGGAAGGGGGAAAAAAGTGAGATAAGGGGGGGGGGGGTTAGTGGGGCAAAGGTGTAAAACAGGCGTTTCAATGTGTTGCCCTCGCAGAACTTTCGCTCGTCGAGCAACCGTGCTGGCGTGGATTCCTGAGATACATATCCCTGCCAGGGCAGGTATTTGTTCATTTCAAATTCGGTTCCTCCTGCAGCTAGAACCTAATCTCAGTTATCCCAACCACACACATACACATCACCATGTCGGCTACTCACGAAGTCCCCAAGACTTGCAAGGTGGTTACGGCTGACACCGTTGCCAAGGGGCTCCTGGAAGAGGTTCGCAAAACGCTGCGCCAGGTACAAAAAGACGGCGACGCAAAACCCTGCCTGGCTGCCTTCCTGGCAAACGATGACCCAGCTGCTATCCAATACGCCGAGTGGTCCAAGAAGACATGCGAGGAGAAGTGAGTCTCATCCATCATCCACAATGCCGCGCTCACCAACTGCCCCGTTTGCTTCGTCCAATATTTCTCCCATACTTACTTACCCACTCCCAACAGCGGCTTCGACTTCGATCTACGCAGAGCCGACAAGGAGTCGCTCGAAGAGGACATCATTGCCGCCAACGAGGATCCCAAAGTGGACGGCATTATCGTCTACTATCCCATTTTCCCCGGCAACCCGACACATGACAAGTACATCCAAGAGACGGTGGCCCTCGCCAAGGACGTTGAGGGCCTCTGTCACAAGCATCTGTACAACATGTACCACAACATCAGGTTCTTGGACCACCCGACCAATCAGAAAAAGTCCATCCTGCCGTGCACCCCTTTGGCTGTAGTCAAGATCCTCGAGCACCTTCAGATCTACAACTCTATCCTGCCGTATGGAAATCGGCTCTTCGGGAAGACTATCACAGTCATCAACCGTTCCGAAGTGAACGGGAGGCCCCTGGCCGCATTGCTAGCTAACGACGGAGCCACAGTCTACTCTGTTGATCTCACTGGTGTTCAGCTCTTCACTCGCGGTCAGGGGATCCGTCAGCCACGTCACCAGGTTCTCGACAAGGACAGCTGGGGCTTGCAAGAGTGCCTTCCAATCAGCGACGTTATTATTGGTGGAGTCCCGGTCGACAAGTTCAAGGTTCCTACAGAGTTGGTACGGGACGGCGCGGTTTGCATCAATTTCTCGTCCTACCGCAACTTTGATGGACCTGCTGTCAAGGAGAAGGCCTCCATCTATGTGCCATCTGTTGGCAAAGTTACCATCGCGGTACTTTTGCGAAACTTGGTGGTAAGTTTCCTATGCATTATTTTCACGCTACTTTTATTTTGCTTCTTTATATATAAAAAAAAGCTAAGTAATTGCATGCTAATAAAATCACAGCGCTTAAAAGGAAACGGAAACACAAGTCTGTAGCTATAAGAGGAATAATAATAAAAATAATAATAATAATTCATTTGAATTATACTTTGTAAAATTATACCCATAAAATAATAATATAAAATAACCGTATAATTACAGGAATAACCGGGATAAAAATATCCGATAAAATAAAAACAATTAAAAGGATTTCTTTCGATTAATTTAAGCAAATCAAATTGTTTCTATTACTTTCTATTAAATTCTAATCTAAACATTGGATTAATAATACCCGGATATGCTAGAATCTTTCATATTATTATTTAAGCTTATAAATCCCGATTACAAATCATTAATTTATAAGCAGAATCTTTTAAATTCAAATTAATAATATGGAAAAACAATTATTACGGTAAATGAATGGAAGATTCTAGCATATAACCTAACGAATATAAATATACAGCTATAATACTGTTATAAAACCGACACGTAGCCGATACGCACGTATATTGGAAAACGGATAATATTTATAAAGGTAAAGAACTATTTACAGGAATCCGATTCAGTTGAAAACTATACGTTATAAATAACAATTTATAGCTATAACTATAAACCTAAAGGTAATAGCTTTAAGCTATTAAGCTATTATATACCCTTAAACCTACGCTTCCGAAACCTTTATTTTAGGGTTTTCCCGGCGTATATTTAAAGCTAACTATTTTACGGTCGAAAGTTTACGGGCGTCCTTTAACCTTTTTGTAATTAGTTCCGCCGCCGGATAGTTAGCGAGTTTTTAATTCCCGGCTTTTAATATATCTTTATCCAGCGTAATGCCCCTTTTATACCTTTTAAGCCTTTAAAGGGAAATATATTACTTTAATCCTGTTTATAGCATATAAACGTAGCTAAAATTTGTAATTATCACTTACGAATAGGTAATTTAAACCCTTTTTCCGATTTAAACCCCGCTATATAACCCTACGGTTTACCGCTTTAACCGGCCTTTTAATAAATCGGGAATATTATAACGGGCGTTACGTAAATTCCGTTTTATAAAACCGATTAATTAGCTAATTATATTAAATGCTATATTAAATCCGTTTTAACTACTCTTTAAATTTAATTCAGTTATAATACGCATTTAATAAAGGGTTATTCGTCGTTTTGCATTTTTCAGGGTTTTTTATTCCTTTTTTTTGAGATTTTCTAAAAACCAAAAACAGCCGGCAACCTGACACTAGCCGCTGCATTATAAATCTGAAACTTCCGTTTAATAAAGCGCATTAATTACCCTTAGGGGCGCGACGCGCTCGATAGTAAATCCTAGTAACGTTACGTGCTAATTGAAAAAAAGCTACGGTTTTCCTTATTATAACCGAAACGATAGGTTAAACGGGACGAACTACCGAACAGAAATGCGGATTACCCTAAATAAACGTCGTAGCGAAAAATAAATTACCCGGATTTATTGGGAAATTCGTCGAAAATGCGAAAAAATATTTCCTAAAAGCTAATAACCGAAAAAAAAGCGTAACCGGCCGCCTATTTACGGGTTTCGTTTACCGTTTAAACGAATAAGCTATTACAATTAAACTAACTAAAACGACCGAATAACCCGGTATTAACGACCTTACCGTAACCGGTATAATTATTACGGTTTTCGAATGGATCAAAAGAAAGATAAATTCGAAAGAAATAATAGGGAAAAAAACGAAAATTTAAATATAAATTACGGTAATCCTTTAAAATACCAGGCGCGATCCGTATATAACGAAACCTTTATTTTTACCCCCGATTATTAACGATAAGGTTTTTATAATTGGAAGGGGGGAAAATATCTAAAAGTTAACCTTAAGGTAAACAATCGAAATATATAACCGAAAAATAGGTCCCGGTTACGTAATAGCAACCTATTAGGACCTATTAAAAAATATTAGGCTCTATTTTAAAAATGCAAATTTTTGATTTAAAATAGAAAATAAAGCGAAAAAACCCTTAAACCTAAATAGCAGAAAGGTTAAACCGACTTTATGATATAAGGCGTTCGCTAAAAACTAGTAAAAATAAGCAGCTTATATTAAAAAACTGACAATTACGGTAATAACAACCGGATTTCTATTAAATTCCTTTTAATCCCTTTTTAACGAAAAAGGTTATATAAAATTCGGGTTTAACCTAATTAGATGATTAAATACCGAAAATAGCGTAAAAGGGATTATTAGGCTAACGGTAATGGCGTAAAAGCGGTAAAGCGATAAACTAGCCGTAATTGCGTTTATTTAGGTTATAAACTTCGAAAAGCAATTTAATTAGAAAAAAACTACCCAAAAAAAATACAATATATAAATACCGCTTTTATAACCCTAAACTTGTAGTATATTAATGCTATTAATAATAATAATAAGGTTATAGAAGCTATTAATAGAAATCGGAAACGAAATACGCGTAATATAAAAAAAGGACATAATAACAGTAAATATAAAAAAAGAAAAATACCGAAAGGAAATTTCCGGGAAATATAAGCGATACCTTTTACATACCTTATAATTAGCTAAATTACCTATTATACTATTAAAAATGTGTTAAAATAAGCTCCAGCATACAGGGATTATTACCTAGGGTACTTACCCTGTAGTAATATTTAGGTTGTGAGATTACCTTAGGCTGATATTTATATTAGCTGCAAGAAAGGAATCTCTTTATAACAATAATACCAAACTACCTACCCTGTAGCTAGTTGTATTACCTTAGGGTGCATATTAGCCCAAATGTTATTTGCATTATTAAACCTACCCTATATAAGTGGTATTACAGATAGGTGTAATACATTGAAAATGCATAAAGTGCACGCACTAAAGGCCACCCTGTACCTTTATAGGGCCGCCATGCACTTACCCTATAACCCAAATGGGTACCACGCCTAAGTTAAATTTGGAAGCCTAACGCGGAAATGGCTTTGGTAGCCGTAAGTTTATTTTTAAAAAATCCCATATAAAATAATTTTTCGGAAAGTCGCTTGGGGTACCGGAAGCCTTTAAGGCGGGATATATACGGGATGCATGTCGGAGGGTATATAAGGGAAAGCAATGCACCTTTACTAAGATTACTGTAAATAGAAAAGCGATAATATACAATATAGGCCCTGAACCATTGTAATTATAGTGGCTATAGGGCCGCAGTTACCCTGCATTCTAAAATACCTTTTAACAATTATTATCGCCCTTTTCGTAAAGCGCGAAAAGCTAGTCGTATTATAGCGGTTTACCGTTAAGGTTTAGCTATATAGTTACGGCGTCCTTTCCGCCTTTACGGCCGTTTTTTTACCGGTAAATGTCCCGTTAGTAAAAGGCCTATAAAAAAGTTTATTTATAATTTTAATTGGGATATTATTATTACCAATAATAAAGCGGGAAAAAAAGAAAAAAGGATAACGGTTACGGTAATGTTACCGAAAAAGGTAAAAAAGGGGGAAAAAAAAGAGGAAAAAAAAGGAAAAAAAGGTAATAAAAAGGAAAAAGGTAATAGTTAAAACGTTAAGGTTATAAAGGGTAACGGTAAAAAATGATTTTAATCGTAATTTTCCGGGTATTATAAGGTTAGCGTTACCTTATAGGTATTTTTTAGTATTTTTAATACTAGGTTAATTTAGCGTTTTAAGGTTAGCTTTTTTATTTCGGTTTTTTAATACCTAATAGATTTTGTTTATTTTTTATATTGCTATTATATTAATAATTATAGGGATTATCCTTTAATAAAGGGTCGCTATAAGTTATATTTAGGTTAGGTCGGCCCTTTAAGCTTTTTTTGCGGGGTTTTATAGGTTCCGCCTTTCGGAATTAGGGTTAAAAGCCCTTTATCCCTTTTCCGGGTATACCGCCTCATTACGGTAACCTTTCTTTTCCCTTTCTTTTTTTTCGTATTTTTATTTCCCATTTATTTATAATGCTCGTTATAAAAGCATAATTAAGGATTTTCACTATTTTTATAAATTAGCGTATAATAATTGCTATATCCTTTTAGCAATTTAACGCCGTTATTAATATATCCGGAATTTATTAAAAAAGGCTTTTCCGTTCTTCGGCTAAATTTAGGCAACTTTATAGCACGTATGCTATAATTTCCAGGGTTTAGCCGTAAATGTACATTTTATTTACGCTAGGGATTTTCCGTAACGTTAGGTAAACTTTTAGCTTTATCCTTTCTGTTTTTAATTAGATTAAGAAAAAGCTTTTAGCTTTATAAAGGTTATAATAAAATAATAGTTTCCTTTTACCTTGTTCGTTCCAGGTAATTTCCGTTTATTATTTAATTTTCGGTATTTAAATTCGTTATCGGTTATATTAGCTTTTTAAAATTACCGTATCGGTTAATTTTTTACCGATTTAATTTATTGCTTTTTCCTTTTATTTTTCCCTTTTCGGGATCGTTATAATCCCTTTACGCCGTAATTTCGCTTTTACCATTCGGTATATAAAATTTATCTTATTTTATATTTTAATCCTTTATAATAACCTTTTAAAATTAGCTACCCGACCGTTTAGTTAAATTTCCAACTGGGGAATAAATATTTTTATTTAGAATAACTTATAAAGGGTACCTTTATAGGCCTTTATAACCTTTTTTAAACATTTATTTTAGATTTTCGTAAAGGTTTTTACCTTTTTTTTAGGTTTTTTCGAAATTATATTTAATTTATAATAAACCGGGGCGGTAAATCCTATTATTATTTTAATTACCGCTAAATAAAAATGCCTTATTTTAATATACGTCGGTTTTTAAATGGTTGTAGTTAAATATATGAAAAATAACTACTAATATACCATTTTTTTAAATTTTTGTTATATAATATATTTAAGCTATTTTCAAATTTACCTATAATCCTAATATCCGTATGCTTTTTTATATTCCTACGGGTTTTACCGTAACTTTTCCGAAATATAATAGAAGGGTAAAAGGGGTTTTTTTCCTAATTATTTATAATAGCTAATATTTACCCGGGTTAAACCGCGTTCCGAACTTTTTTGCTTATAATAAATAATTTCGATAAACCGCTTTTAATATTTTTACCGTTTTAGTTATATTAATATTAAAGTTAAAAATATTAATATCGTTTGCGAACCCGATTGTAGTTATCCTTTTTAGCTTTTTTAACTTTTTATATAATCTTACGGTATATAGGATAAATAATATAAAGGAAATAGGGGAATTTTACGGTCTTTTATTAAATATTCGTAACGCTTTTAAATTTTCGTTATTAAAATGGAAAGCTATTATCCTATCGTTAAAAAAGCTTTATAATAGTTTTATAACCTATCCTGGATATCTGAATTTTTTAAATTTATTAAAAAGATATATATATAATACCGTATTAAAAGCTTTATTAATATTGAACGAAAATAGGCCGATTATTATTTTCGAATTTGATACCGTTACGATTATTTCCGTAAGCAGTTTTATTGCTATTTCGGTAAATTTATATTATCGGTTACCTATTTGCTTGTTAAATAATAGCAAATAGGTTTTTACGGTATTACGGATTTTTTCCATTAATATTTCTTTTAGCGTTTTTTTTATTATTTTTAATAAAGCTCTCAGTCGTTATATTCCGATTATATGCAGGGTTTTCCTAAACTTTTATAGTACTATAATTTGTAATTTCCGGAATTTCGCTAAATAATAACCAAAATGCATATACGTTATAAATAATTCTGTAAATATCCCGAATAAAAAGGGGCTTATAGCTAAAAGGCCGCTAGTAGGGATTCCGGTTAACTTTAGGGCTTTTTATAGGCCTATTTTTTTTAAAGTTTTTTTTATATCCCTTTTTATTACCTTACGGCGAATTTCGAATTTCCCCTTATTTTTCCCCTTTATTAGGTTATATATATCCGATATTTCGGCAATCGATTCCGGGAAAAATTTAGCTTTAAGGGCCGCTTTTTTTACTTTCCGGATTATAGCGATTCCGCTTTTAGGTAATTTTAATATCGGGAGGGAAAAGGGTAATAAAGGTAAATAATTCCGGTTTTTCGCTTATTTCCTTATTAATTATATGCTTTTTCCGTTTTTCTTTTATTCGTTTTATATATAGCTATATATTACGTATATTTCGCTATTTTTTTTAATAGCCTTTTTTTCGCTTTTATCGTTTAGCGCATTTCCGTTTTCGCTTCTTTATATATAAGCGCTTTTATTTCCCTTCCGCCTTATGTTTTTTACGGAATAATTGCGAGATTTTTTCGTTTTGTTAATTGCATTTTCCTGGTTTCCCTTTTACCTTTAGGATTGTTAGGTTTTATATTTCGAAAATCATTTATAATAGTTTATCTATTTTACGGTTAATCGTTTTAAAGTTATAAAGGGGGGTTTACGCTAACTTTATCCCTTATTTAGCGAAAGCCTTTACGGCCTTTTTATTTTTTTCCGTTTTTTTATTTAGCTTTTTCGTATCCCCCTAAACTGTTATTATTATCCCTGCGTAATTACTGCCATTTTACCGTTATTTTTTTGGTTTTCCCGTCTGGATATTATTAATCGCCTATACTAAATCTATCGTTATATTTTTATAACCCGTTATTAATTTCATAAGGGTATTATAGCGAATAAATCATCGCATTTTCCAGGTATTTATTAATCCTATTAATTTAGCCGTTTTGGTATATATTGGAAAGCTTCCTTTCCGTTTAATTATTTATCGGTTATAATATAAAATTAAATCCCTAATTATTACGCTATAATTTTTCGGGGTAATATTTGCGAAAATATTAAAAGGGGTTTCCTAATCGGTTATCGTTATACTTTTAAACGTTAATAAATATACCAACCAAATTGTTATATTACAATTTTCGGTTCCAATTATTATACGGTATTAATTTGGTATTACTTCGTAATTAACGATATATAACGTTAATTTTATATAAATAACTGTCTTTATTATTTAGGCTTCCGGTTAGTTATTTTCGCTATTTTCGGTTTTATCCTGCTCGTTACGGGATTTCCGTTTCTCTTTTTCGTATATATATTAGATAATTTTCCTTCCGGTTTATTCCGGGCATTTTATCGTTCCTATTTTTATTTTAAGAAGCTTTTAAATCGCTAATATATTGAAAGTACCATTTTTCGCTAATAACGCGTTTAAAAGCTTTGGTTTTTTCCCTATATTCCATTATAAGATTTTTAATATATAGGGTTAAAAAGGGGTTAAGGTTAGCTACGGTATATTATTTTATAATTTAAAAAGCGGTTTTTTTCCGGTAATATTCGTTTAGCGGCCGTTATAACGTAACGGCGGTAATTGGCTACCTAAAAAAGCTTTAAACGTATTATTATCGGCGTCCGCTATTAATACGGCCGTTTTAGTCGGTTTTCCGGCCTTTCGATTATTAGCTGCTTTCGTTAAGCCTTTAGTTTTACCTTTATTTTTTACCTTTTAGCTTCCGAATAGCGGGTTATTATCCGTTATTTCCGTAACCTTTTAAATACCCGTTTCTGTTAAAGGTTAAACGGGCTTTTATAACGTTATTAGCCTTATTAATTTTTCCTTTTTAAAGGGAAAAGGCGATAGCGTTATTATTAATAGCTTTAGTATCAGTATAAAATAAAGGGGTTTCCGTAAGGTGATTATAGCCTATCCGTTATATTTTGCAAATATTTTAGGTTTTAAATGCCAATTTTTTTTGTTTTTTTATTATATATCCCTTTTTATTAAGTACTTTCAGTAATATAATAGGTAATTTAACTAATTATAAGGTACGTAAAAAATATCGCTTATATTTCCCGGAAATTTCTTTTCGGTATTTCCCTTTTTTCCGTATTTAATATCGCTATGCCCTTTTTTTTTATATTACTCGTATTTTATTTCCGATTTATATTAATAGCTTTTATAGCTTTATTACTAATACCGATAATATTAATGTACTATTAGTTTAGGGTTATAAAAACGGTATTAATATGTTATATTATCCTATTTTAGGTAGGTTTTTTATAATTAAATTGCTTTTCCGAAATTTATAATTTAAATAAACGCGGTTACGGCCGGTTTATCGCTTTACTACTTTTTTACCGCTACCGTTAACCTAATAATCCCTTTTACGCTGTTTTTTATATTAAATTATTTAATTAAGTTAAATCCGAATTTTATATAACTTCCTTTATTAAAAAAAGGTCAAAAAAATCCGACGGAAGCCCGGTTACTATTACCGTAATTGTCGGTTTTTTAATATAGGCTGCTTATTTTCGCTAATTTTTAACGAACGCTTTATATTATAAAATTAATTTAACTTTTCTGCTATTCCAGTTTAGGATTTTTTTCGTTTTATTTTCTGCTTTTAATTAGAAATTTGCATTTTTAAAATGGAATTTAATATCTTTAATAGGTATTAATAGATCGCTATTATATAACCGGAACCTATTATTCGGTCGTATATTTCGATTATTTACCTTAAGGTTAACTTTTGGATATTTTCCCCTTTTCCAATTATAAGGATCTTATCGTTATTAGTTAAAGGCGAAAGTAAAGGTTCTGTTATATACGGATTACGCTTGGTATTTTAAAAAGTTATCGCGATTTATATTTAAATTCGCTTTCTTTTTTTCATTATCTTTTTCGAACCTATTTTCCTTTCGATCTGTTCGAAAGCCGTTATAATTTTACCGGTTACGGCGGGGTTATCGGTATAGGGTTATTTAGTCGTTTCGGTTATAGTAACCCATTAGTTTAAATGGTAAACGAAGCCCGCAAATAGGCGGCTAACTACGCTTTCCCTTTTACAGTTATTAGTTTTTAGGAAATATTTCTTTACATTTTTAACAAATTCCCTAATAAATCCGGGTAATTTATTTTTCATTGCGATATTTGTTCGGGGTAAAGCGCGTTTTTATTTGATAGTTCGTCCCGCTTAATACGTCGTTTCGGTCGTAATGGGGAAAACCGTAGCTTTTTTTTAATTAGCGCCGCAACGTTACCGTGATTTACTATCGATCGTGCCGCGCTTTTAAGGGTAGTTAATGCGCTTTATTAAACGGAAGCTTTAGATTTGTAATGCAGCGGCTGGTATCGGATTGCTAGCCGTTTTTGTTGTTTTCGCTAAAAGTCAAATCGTTAAATATTCCCCAAAGTAAAAATTCAAACCTGCACTTAAAATATTAACAATCCTTAAGTTAACCTAATTTAGCATTATTATTTAGTATTTTTAGGTGTTTTACCTTAAAAGCAAAAGCCTAATTGTAACATTTTAATTAATCTTGTTTAATACCCGACCGGTACCGAGCAGTAATTATAGCGAATAACAAGCAGGTTTAAGATAAAGGTAAAGTAATGGAAAATCTTCCTAATGTATTTACTCCTGAAAGAATTACCTATATCCTTAACGTAAGGGATTAATCGGCCCGCGCTTTTACTATTATATTACAGCGATTCGCTAAACTTTCGCAATAAACTAACGAATTTCGAATAGCGACTGGTTTTTATAAGTTCCTTATGCCTGATAAATACGACAGTAAAAAAAGGAAATTTAAAACCTTTATAACCGAATATTATGGGTATTTTGTATTTTATAAAGACCATTTTACTCGAAACGAACAAAAAGTCGCTTACGTAACTACTCGCTTTAACGGTAAAATAAAAGAATAATTTAAGCCCGTTTAAGCTGATTATCTTAAGGGAAATAACGAAAGTAAAAAAGAGATTAAGCTCGTTTTTGCCGATTTGAGCTGGTTCGAGGAAAAAATGACCAGTATTTTTAAATAAATCTATTAGGAGGAAACATCGTACAAAGGCAAAATGGGCACTGGAATTACTGGAAGCTAATGGTATTATTGCCGGTAGGGCTAAACGCAGTCGCATATAGGGAAAATTCTATAAAAAGTGGTATCCGAAAAAAAAGGGTTTTGGATAGAATTATCCTTTTTTAACCTTTCCCTCCTTTTTCCCCGTAAGGCGGAAAAACCGGCCTTATAAATCCCCTGTGTTTTCTACGGACGTCCGTAGCAGCCATTTACCTATATCCCATTTAGCTCCATTAGCGTATCGCAGCTAAAATACTGGTATTTCGCCGATATTTCCCGGCTGAACCCTATTTTTCGTATTGCCCGAACCCCATTCCGAGCGCTAGACCGGATACGTGTACCTGACAAAATCAATAAAAAACGAATAGCGGAACGAAAGCTATTCTAACTTAAATAAACAGGCGTAATTTCGGTATATTTTTCTGAATTTTAGCGTTTATTTAATAAGTGCGACTAAACCGACCAAATAAAAATTACCTACTATTATATCGGGTTAGAAAACGATATAAAAAATGAAATTTCCAAAATAAAAAAACCTAAATACTTTTTAGAATACGTTATTATTACAGTTAAAATTAGCAATAGATTATATAAACGACGTTTAGAAAAAAAAGATAGGGAGCTAAACCGTTAATATATAGCAATAAACCGTAAAGACGGCTCGATCGCAATAAATATACGGCTTATAGTACGTACTTTAGCCTTATAGATTTTATCGTAAGCGCTACGTACCACCAGTAGGGTGATAGGAAACGCAAATTCCAAAACCCTAAGGATGGCAAACGCTTTAAATACGGATAACCAAGGCATATTAAAAAGGATTGCCTTAAGCAAAGGAAAAATAGGTAGCCTTTATTAAAAAAGGGAAATAAATGGCAGCTATTAGGAAGGAAATCCTAGCACCCGAAGCGAATGGCTATTTTAGCCCATTGTTTTCCTGGATAACCTATAGCGAAAATTCCTGCAGTTACTATTAATCCGATAAGGACGGATCAAGGTATTGCCCCCGCAAATGGCTAGCTATAACCAAAAGGGGTACATACCTAAAATACGACAATAACGGCGAATAACGGGTTACTGACAACCCTACGGAATCTGAAGAAAAAAAGTTACCTAGGCCTAAGTTAGGCGAAAAATGGACCTTACGCCTGTTCGGGAAGGCCCGGCCTTCAAAAAGCTTATATAAGCCTTCGGATAAAACGGAATTTCCAATACCTTAATACGGGGACCTTCAACTAGCAGTGGCCTAAAATTCTAGGTAAAGGCCAGCTTAATCCCGGATAACGAAGCTTTAAATAACAAAGCTACGGATAAAAAGGAACCTACTATATAAAAAGCCTTTAGGATTTTCCGAAACCTGGATTTTGCCTTCCCACGGTTTATAACGCCGGATTTAAATAGAGCAGTCCGCTTTATCCCAATTGAAAATACCGCTATTAACCATTTTACAGAAAAAACCAGCGAATTAAAAAGGAAAGTCCTATTTAAAAAACCAACGGGAAACAGTGGGTTTGAAAGCGATAATAATTTTAAACGTTACGTCCGACACACTAACGTTCCGAAAGAAAAAATATATATAGCTTACTTTAAGCAGGCGGTTAAAAGGAATACGTTCGGATGATACCAGGAGGTAAATACCTGGAATTTTTAGGATTTCATAAAAGGTCCAAATGTAAAACGCAGCTACGGCGCTTACGATAAAAAGAAAAGTAGCCTAACGGAATTAAAAGCAGCGAACGAAAACCATAAAAAACATTTCAACCTCGACTTTACGTTCGTATAACGAAGCTGAAAACGAGTAAGGGGCGAGGAATAAGGAAAATTCCCCGTTAGACCTTTGCTAAACCATAAGTTGTTTAAAATAAACGAAAAGCCTTAGATTAAGGCCTAAATTAGCGCAGCTTTTTAGGACCTTATACTATTAAAAAAAAGTCCCGTATACCTTAATATGAAACGTAACCCCCGTAAACGACGATTATAAAAAACCGTTAACCTAATTTAACGACCATTAAAATGTAACGTATAAAGGCTTAACTAAAAAAAACGGGCGTGCGTATAACTATAGGCAATAAAGCTTAAGTAGGGTAACCTTTATTTTAAAAACCACCCTAGCCTTATAGTAAACCACTAATGTTACCTATAGCTGTTTTAAACTAAATGCCAATATATCAATTGCTTAATTTACCTACCTAATAAGCTAAAATACGACTTTTTCCCCTAAATAAGTGTCAGGTGCACGGATCCGGTCCAGCGCATAAAGCGGGGTCGGGTAATGCAAAGCTAAGGTTCAACCGTAAAACATCAGCGAAATGCCGGTATTTCAGCTACAAAATATCGGTAAAATGCCGGTATTTTAGCCGTACTATACTAACGGAACCAAACGGGATATAAGCAGGTGGCCGTTACGGGCGTCCGTAAAGGACATAGGGGACTTATAGGGCTAGTCTTTCCGCCCTACGGGGGAAAAGGGAGGGAAAGGTTAGAGAAGGATGATTTTCGTCGATAACCCTTACTGTTAAAAAACTACCTTTTAGGGGACTTCGCCTATATGCTGTTAAAATAAGCTCCGGCATACAGGGATTATTACTTAGGGTACCTACCCTATAATAATACTTAGGTTATAAGATTACCCTAGGCTGATATTTATATTAGCTGCTAGAAAGGAATCTCTTTATAATAATAATACTATACTACCTACCCTGTAGCTAGTTGTATTACCTTAGGGTGCATATTAGCCTAAGTGCTATTTGCATTGTTAGACTTACCCTGTATACGTGGTATTGCAGATAAGTGCAATGCATTAAAAATGCATAAGGTGTACGCATTAAAGGCTACCCTGTACCTTTATGGGGCCGCTATGCACCTACCCTATAACCTAAATGGGTGCTACGCCCAAGTTAGATTTGGAGGCCTAACGCGGAGATGGCATTGGTGGCCGTGAGTCGATTTTTAAAAATCCCTATATAAAATAATTTTTCGGAAAGTTACTTGCGGCACCGGAAGCCCTTTGGGCGGGATATGCACGGGACGCATGTCGGAGGGTATATGAGGGAAGGCAATGCACCCTTACTAAGATCACTGTAAATAGAAAAGCGACAATATATAATATAGGCCCTGAAGCACTGTAATTATAGTAGCTTTAGGGCCCAAGTTACCCTGCACTCCAAGATACCTTTCAACATATGCGACTACGTTTAGCCCTACCGGCAAAAATACCACTAGCTCCCAGTAATTCCGGTGCCTATTTTACCTCTATATAAAGTTCACTCCTAACAATAAAGATAAAAATGTCAGGAGGAAACTTCGTACAAAGGCAAAATAAGTACTAAAATTACTAAAAGCTAGTGGTATTTTTGCCGGTAGGGCTAAACGTAATTATATACCGGGGAAATCCCCTAAAAATAGTCTTTTAACAATAAGGGTTATCGACGAAAATTATCCTTTTTTAACCTTTCCCCCCTTTTTTCCCCCGTAAAATGGAAAAACCGGCCTTATAAATCCCTTATATCTTTTACGGACGTCCGTAACGGCCATTTGCTTATATCCCAGCTAGTTACGTTAGCGTATCATAATTAAAATACCGGCATTTTACCGATATTTTATGGTTAAACCCTATTCCTTATATTACCCGACCCCGTTTTAAGCATTAAGCCGGATCCGTATACCTAACATACTGCCGTTTCCCGATACGACCTATTTTAAACCGTTAAATGCAGCAAATTAACGCTTTCGGCGAAAATACCGGAACCTCCCCGGTATTCCTTCGACTGTCCCCCGCGGCTGGAAAATCACGATTCGATAAACGCCTCCTAACGCTATACTATTAGTAACCTAACGATTACGCTTTTATTTCCTCCTTAGCATTTTCCGGTATTTTTTATCGTAATTATTCGATTTTGATATTTAGCTAGGAAGCTTCCGTTTTATAAAGCTAATGTCGCTAAATATAGGGCTATCCGGGGTATATAAAGTGCTTTCCCTTTCCCTTTTTTATTTTTTAATCCGGTTTTCCTTTTATAAACCCGATAATAAAAACGACGATAATAATAACGATAATAGCCTATAAATAACCCTTTTTACCGATAATATTAGGATACTGGTACCTAACCGCCGGTTAGAAATGTTTCCTTCCGCTATAAATAAAGCCTTTTGCGAATTTCGCGCTATACTTTACGTTTAATAACGACGATAATAACGATTTTTTAGGTAGTTCTAATAACCTTACGGGGTTCTGCCGTATTCCTGCCGTTACCGTTATTGTTAATTTATCAATACCCGCTATTACGGCAGTTCGCTTTAATATTAAAGCCTTAGGTAAACGACCTGGTAATAACCTTCCGGTATTTTCCTAGCGTACCTTTAAAAGGATTGCCGTTAAAAAAAGCGTACTGATCGTAAAAAAAACGTCGCGGCGCTTTTAATAACGATAAACCTAGCGCTAATTTTAATTTAAACCCTATTTTTATTTATATAAAAGTACGTAACGATATCCCCCCAATATTTACCGTAAGTACCTAATAGGATGATGATTAAAATCCTATTTATATTCTTTTTTTTAAAATGTAATATACCAAACGTAATATCTTTTACGGCTGGTATTTAATCTGAAAAGCGAATTAGGATTTCGCTATTAACTTTCATTTCCCGGTATATTCCGATAACGCAATAGGGTTTTTTAAATATATCTATTATAAGGACGTTATCGGTAATTAACTTTACCTTAAAATCCCCGAATAGGTTTAAAAACCGGCTCGCAATCTCCATTACCTTTTTAAAAAGGGTTATTCTATTTAGCCCGACCGGATACCGGAACTTTTCACGAAATTTACCAAAACCTAAATAGTAATGCCTAAAGCTATTTAAAAAACTAAAACTATATATATTATATTAGCCGATTAATTAACGCGTTATAACCGTTAAACTGAAATTTAAGAGCGTATTAAACCTAAAACTTCCCGTAAAGCGATATAAAAAGTTATTCGTATTATCGCTATTAACCTTATAGCTTTTAATAATAAGGTCGCTATGTAATTTAAAATTACTAACGAACAGTTCGCTAAAGCTAAAAAATCGCGCGTTATTTTCGAAACGATCGCTATTGCTTTTACCATTTTTATCGCTAACCAGGTAATTTTCGGTAGGTTTATAGCGTTTACCGTTTTAATTAAATCGGGCTTTAGGGGTATATCGACCAGAATACAAATAAGAATAAAAACGGCTGGCAATCCGATACCAGCCGCTGCATTACGAATTTGAAGCTTCCGTTTAATAAAGCGCATTAATTACCTTTAAAGGCGTAACGCGCTCGATGGTAAATCCCGGTAACGTTGCGGCGCAAGTCGAAAAAAGGCTACGGCTTTCCCTATTAAAACCGAAATTACGGGTTAAGCGGGACGAACTACCGAATAAAAACGCGTATTACCCCGAACAAACGTTATAGCAAGGAATAAATTACCCGGATTTATCGGGGAATTTGTTAAAAACGCAAAAAAATACCTCCTAAAAGCTAATAACCGTAAAAAGGAAAGCGTAACCGGCCGCTTATTTGCGGGCTTCGTTTACCGCTTAAACGAATAAGCCACTACGATTAAATAACCCGATACCAATAACCCCGCTGTAACCGGCAAAATTATTACGGCTTTCGAACGGATCGAAAGGAAAATAAATTCGAAAAAGATAATAGGGGAAAAAGCGCGGATTTAGGTATAAATCGCGGCGATTTCCTAAAATACCAGGCGTAATTCGTATATAACGAAACCTTTACCCCCGTTTTTAACTATTAATAATAAAGTGGTTACGATCGGAAAGAGGGAAAATATCTATAAGTTAACTTTAAAGAGAATAATCGAAATATATAACCGAATAATAAATCCCGGTTACGTAATAGCGACCTATTAGTATTTATTAGGAAATATAAAGCTTTATTTTAAAAATGCAGATTTTTAACTAGAAATAGAAAATAAAGCGAAAGAATTCCTAAACCCGAATAGCGGAAAGGTTAAACCGACCTTATAATATAAAGCGTTCGCTAAAAACTAACGAAAATAAATAGCCTATATTAAAAAACCTACAATTACGGTAATAATAACTGGGTTCCTATCGGATTTTTTAACCTTTGTTTAACGAAGGAAGTTATATAAAATTCGGGTTTAACCTAATTAAATAATTAAATACCAAAAAACAGCGTAAAAGGGATTATTAGGTTAACGGTAGCGGCGTAAAAATAGCGAAACGATAGGCTAAATGTAATTACGTTTATTTAAATTCTAATTATAAAAAAACTACCTAAAATAAAATAACGTAACGTATTAATATTATTTTTATAACTTTAAATTAATAATATACCAGTAGTATTAATATTAATAGTAAAGCTATAAAAGCTATTAATATAAATCGGAAGCGAAATACGCGTAATATAGAAAAAAAGGGTATAATAACGGTAAATATAAAAAAGGGAAATACCAAAGGGAGGTTTCCGGGAAATATAAGCGACGCTTTTTACGTACTTTAAAATTGGCTAAATTACCTATTATATTACTAAAGGTACCTAATAAAAAGGGATATATAATAAAAAAATAGGGAAATTTAGCATTTGAAAATTAAGATATTTGCAAAATATAGCGGATAGGTTATAATTACTTTACGAAAACCCTTTTAGCTTATACCGATATTAATATTACCGATAACGATATTACCGCCCTTTCCCTTTAAAAAAGAAGGAATAATAACGCTAACGGCGTTATAAAAGCTCGTTTAACCTTTAACGGAAACGGATATTTAAAAGGTTACGGAAATAACGGAATATAACCCGCTACCCAGAAGCTAAAAAGCGAAAAATAAAGGCAAAAATAAAGGCAAAAATAAAGGCATAACGAAAGCAATTAATAATCGAAAGGCTGGAAAATTAACTAAAGCGGCTGCTTTAATAGCGGAGGCTGATAATAATACGCTTAAAGCTTTTTTAAGCAGTTAATTACCGCCGTTCCATTATAACGGCTGCTAAACGAATATTACCGGAAAAAGGACCCTTTTTGGATTATAAAATAATATACCGTAATTAACCTTAGCCCCCTTTAACCCTATATATTAAAAATCCTATAATAGAATATAGGGAAAAAAACAAGCGCTTTTAAATGCGTTATTAGTAAAAAGTGGTAAATTCGATATATTAGCGATTTAAAAGCACTTTAAAATGAGAACAGGAATAATAAAATGCCCGGAATGCACCGGGAAAAAGATTATCCAATATATATACGAAAAAAAGGGGGAACCCCGTAACGAACAGGATAAAACTGAAAATAGCGAAAATAATTAGCCGGAAATCCCGATAATAAAGATAATTATTTATATAAAATTAACGCTATTGTTAGGCCCTTTTGATCTATACCCTGGGTAGGCACGTGCTGAGCACGTAACTATAATCCAGGCTATAGCCCCACCTTACGTACAGTGCACCTCAAGTGCGCTTTACGTGCCTCCAGGCCTAGCGCCTGTACGTAAGCCAAGTGCACCCCAAGCGCACTCTGGGTTGCGCATTTGCGCCTTGTATATAAAGAAGGTAGCTAGGTTTGGCCTGTATTGGTAGGATTAGGAGGGCAATCAATATTCCCCCTACCACTTCACATGGTAAATTGGTTTCATTGCATCGCCTACCCCGCAATGCCCCCAATTAGCCCCTACCTAGGGTATAATAGCTATATATCGTTAATTATAAAGTAATACCAGAATAGTACCGCGTAACAATTGGAACCGAAAATTATAATATAATAATCTGGTCGGTATATTTACCAACGCTTAAAAATATAGCGATAACCGATTCGGAAACCCCTTTTGATATTTTTACGGATATAACCCTAAAAGGCTGTAGCGTAATAATCGGGGATTTTAATTTATATTACGACCAATAGATAATTAAACAGAAAAGAAACCTTCCGATATACGCCAGAACGCTAAACTAATAGGATTAATAAATACCTGGAAAATACGACTATTTATTCGCCGTAATACCTTTATAAAATTAATAACGGGTTATGAAAATATAACAATAAATTTAATATAAGCGATTAGCGATATCTAAACAGGAAAATTAGAAAAATAACGGTAAAATAATAACGATCATATAGGGATAATAATAACGGTTTAGGAGGATATGAAAAAGTTAAATAAAAGAACGGAAAGGAAATGAAATTAGTGGAAAATAAATAAAAAGGCCCTAAAAGCTTTTACTAAATAGAAAATAAAGCCGGCGCGGACCTATTTTTATAACCGTAAAACAATTAACCGTAAAATAAATAAATTATTATAAACGATTTTCGAAATACGAAACCTAACGGTTTAAAAAAAAAGGGAAACTGGGAAAATATAACTAATAAAAGAAGGAAATTTCGTAGCTATTCCGTAAAAAGCATAAAACAGAAAGGAAATAGAAACGTTTTTATATAAAAAAAGCGAAAACGGAAATGCGTTAAACGATAAAAGCGAAAAAAAAGGTTATTACGAAAATAGCGAAATATACGTAGCGTATAACTATATATAAAACGAATAAAAAAACGCGAAAAGTATATAATCGATAGTAAAATAAGCGAAAACCCGGAATTATTTACCTTTATTACCCTTTTCCTTATTAACGCTAAGGTTACCCTAAAACGGAATCGCTATAACCCGGGAAATAAAAAAAAGCGGCCTTTAAAGCTAAATTTTTCCCGAAATTAACCACCGAAATATCGGATATATATAACCGGATAAAGGGGAAAAACGAAGGGAAATTCGAAATTTACTGCGAAATAATAAACGGGAATATAAAAAAAACCTTAAAAAAAATAGGCCCGTAAAAAGCCTTAAAGCTAACCGGAATCCTTACCGGCGGTTTTTTAGCTATAAGCCCCTTTTTATTTAGGATATTTACGGAACCATTTATGGCATATATACATTTCGGCTATTATTTAGCAAAATTCTGGAAATTAAGACTATAATACTGCAAAAATTTAGGAAAAACCCGCATATAATCGGAACGTAACGACCGATAGCTTTGCTAAAAATAATAAGGAAAATATTAGAAAGAATATTAACGGAAAAAATCCGTAACGCTATAAAAACCTATTTGCTATTACCTAATAAGCAAATGGATAATTAATAATACAGATTTACCGGAATAACGATAAAATTATTTACGGAAATAATCACGATAGCGTAAAATTCGAAAGTAATAATCGGCCTATATTTGTTTAATAATAATAAAGGTTTCGATACGGTATTATATATATATTCCTTTAACGAATTAAAAAAATTCGGATATCTGAAATAGGTTATAAAGCTATTATAAAGCTTTTTTAGCGATAGGATAATAGCTTTCCATTTTAACGATAAAAATTTAAAAGCGTTATAAATATCCAATAAAGTATTATAAGGTTTTTATATTTCCTTTATACTATTTATCCTATATACCGCAAAATTATATAAAAAGCTAAGGAAATTAAAAAGGATAATTATAATCGGGTTTATAAATAATACTAATATTTTTAGCTTTAAAGTTAATGCGATTAAAGCGGTAAAAACGATAAAAACAGCTTACCGAAATTATTTATTATAGGTAAAAAAGTTCGGGGCGCGGTTTAATCCGGGTAAATATTAGCTATTATAAATAATTAAAGGGAAAAAGCCCTTTTTACCCTTTTAATATATTTTGGAAAAATTACAATAAAACCCGTAAAAATACAAAAAAGCGTATAAAGATTAGGATGATGGGTAAATTCGAAAATAGCCTAAATATACTATATAACGAAAACTTAAAAAAAATGGTAAAAACCTTTGCGAAAATCTTAAGCGAATATTTAAAAAGGGTTATAAAGGTTTATAAAAATACCCCTTATAAATTATTCGAAACGGAAATATTCGTCCTTCCGTTTGGAATTTAGCTAAACGGTTAAATAGCTAACTTTAAAAGGTTATTATAAAAAAATAAGATATAGGATAAAATAAATTTTGCATACCGAACGGTAAAGGCGAAATTATAACGTAAAAAAATCGTAACGATTTCGAAAAAGGAAAAATAAAAGGAAAAAGCAATAAATTAGATCGGTAAAAAATTAACCGATACGGTAATTTTAAAAAAGCTAACATAGCTAATAGCAAATTTAAATACCGAAAATTAAATAATAAACGGAAATTACCCGGAATAAACCGGATAAAAGGAAGCTATTATTTTACCGCGATTTTTTTAAAGCCGAAAATTCCTTTTTAATTTAATTCAAAACGGAAAGGGTAAAGCTAAAGGTTTATTTAGCATTACGGAAAATTCCCGGCGTAAATAAAACGTACATTTACGGTTAAACCCCGGAAATTGTAATATACATGCTAGGAAATTGCCTAAATTTAGCCGAAAAACGGAAAAGCTTTTTTTTAATAAATACCAGATACGTTAATAACGGCGTTAAATTGCTAAAAGGATATAGCAACCGTTATACGTTAATTTATAAATATAGGGAAAATCTTTAATTACGCTTTCGTAACGAATATTAAAAATAAATAGGAAATAAAAATATATAGAAAAAAAATGGGAGAAGAAAGGTCGCCGCAATAGGGCGGTAAACCCGGAAAAGGGATAAGGGGCTTCCAGCTTTAGCTCCAAAAAGCGGAACCTATAAAACCCCGTAAAAAAGAAGGTTTAAAGAGCTAACCTAACGCAAATATAACTTATAGCGGCCCTTTAGCGAAGGGCAATCCTTACTATTATTAATATAACAGCAATAAAAAGGATAAACAGTTTATTGGGTATTAAAAAACCTAAATAGAAAAACTAACCTTAAAACGCCAAACTAACCTAACATTAAAAATATTAAAAGGCACTTATAAAATAGCGTTAACTTCGCAATATCCGGAAAATTACGATTAAAATTATTTTTTACCGTTACTTTTTATAACCTTAACGTTTTTATTATTACCCTTTTCCTTTTTATCCCCCTTTTTTTCCTTTTCTTTCTTTTTCCTTTTTACCCTTTTTTCGTTCTTTTTTTCCCTTTTTTTATCCTTTTCGGTAACCTTACCGCGACCGTTATCCTTTTCCTTTTCCTTTTCCGCTTTATTATTGGTAATAATAATATCCGAATTGAAATTATAAATAAGCCCTTTTATAAGCTTTTAATTAAAGGGACGTTTATTAGCAGGAAAAACAGCCGTAAAGGCAGAAAGGATATTACAATTACGCAGGTAAACTTTAGTAATAAACCGCTATAATACGATTAACTTTTCGCGCTTTACGGAAAGGGAAATAATTGTAAGGTTAACTATTAATATATTAACCTCGTTATTTTTCCCGGTAATACGTAAGCATTCCGTTTTAAAACGCCTTTTTTTATATCGCTAATATTATCGTATAAAGGTTACGGTAAACAGCTATTATATCCGTATTATTTTCGGGGTAAGAAAAAACCGCGGCCGAATTATTAAACAAATACGCCTTATAAATAACGTGAAACTTTTTAAATAATTTATTTTTTCGGGCTTTAATGTACCCGGGCTACTAGTAAGGTATTAGCGACCGAACGATAACCATAACGCAAAAAAAGAAAAAAACCTATAATTTAGGCATTACCTTTAAAATTTCTAGCCTATTTACGATACCACCGAATGGCGTAAAAAGTATTATAATCCGTTTTATTAAACTGGATTTCGAAAACCCTTTTAATAGTTTCGTTAAAAGCTATATCTAATTCCGATATAGTTTCGCTATTAGTATAATTATAAAAGCCGTTTTTATTAGCCTTTTTAATATCCTGATAATGAGCGCATTTTTTAAACTAGGAATTTAAAGGAAAAGTTAGCGAAATTATAAAAACGGCAGTTTATATAAATTAAGGGATATATTTATATCGTAAATATAGCGCTTTTTTAATTTAAAGGGCCGTAATATTATACGGAAATATATAACGCAACTTTTATTACCGGTAAATATATTAAAAAAGGTTAGCGTAAGGTCGTTTTTAAAGAGGAAAAATTTACGGAAAGGAAAGGAAAAAAACGATTTATAAACGTTTAGCTTAACGCTATATTTTAGCCGCTTTAGCTAACCGCTTTTTGGTAGGCATAAATTTAAATATAGCGATAGCTAGACGTTTAAACGGTATAATAGGTTGCGGTAAAATAGCTGAAAAAGGTTAACGTAAAAAGGAAGGTCGAAAAAGGATCGCAGGGAGGAAAATAAGATATACGGATACCGTAATTACTAATATTATTGCTATTATTACTATTATTAGGGTTAGTAGGAAAGAAGGAAAGTTAAGACCGGCGGGCTTTGGGAGGTATTAATATTAGGAAGGTAAATAAACGGAAGGCTAATCGGATCCAAAAGGTGCGAAGCGCGCCTACCGGACCAGGGGGAAACCGTACCTTAAAATATTAATAAAAACCGCAAAAACCATTTAAAGATAATACTGAAACCTAATAATTACCTGCCGAAATTACGCCGTAACCTAACGATATTAACTTTCTTTTTTACATATTAATTACGGGAAAACCGGAAAAACCTTTTACCTACCTGTATAATATATAGCGGATACGCGGAAAGGTCGAAATAACCCGAATTTTTTCCCGATAAGGGTTTTTATAAGGTCGTATAGAAAATTAAATAAGTAGAAACTCCCTATGGCTTATATAAGCCGAACAGGGTAAATAAATTTATGTATAAATCGGGCTTTAATAACCAAATCCTTTTACCCTTTACGGTATTTAATAATATAAAAGATTTAAGTAAAACCTTTACCGCTTCCGATAACGGGTATTAAACTTTTAATACTAATTCGTATAATTAGATAATTTCCGATTAGTTTTTAATTAGCTTTTAGTATTTTATTTTAGGTACCTTTAAAATCCTATAGCAAATTAATGAAAAACATACTTTCTTTTTCCATTATTTATTTGCTGTTCGTAATTACGACTTCCTTTTACTATATTGCCTTTATAATATTAAAAGGCTCCTATATCCCTAATGTAACCAGATTTGTATTAATATTTATTATATTCCGTCGTTAATATAAATTGGAATTTTCTTTTAGATATATATTTACTGTAACCCGAATGTTTTAACCCTTTTGCTATTATTATCCGGAAACTTTCCTATTTTTATTTCAGGTAAATAATGGTATATTATTATATTGCGCTATCCGAAAGTTTTCCTATTTTACTTCTAGATAGACAGTAATATACCATTAAGACGTCCATTTAAAATCCGGTAATTATTTTAGCGTATTGCGCTAAGCATGCTCTTTCCGGGAATTCCCAAAATATGCTATATTTCGCATATCTTTAAAGATTTAGGTATATCGCATTTAAAATATCCAAGGTATCCCCCGGAATTATACCGCTCTTATTTGGATTTTGCCAGTAAAAGACAATAATTTCAAAATTTACACTATTCCTACCTAAATTAGGACGGTAAAATATAGTAATCTTAAAATCCCTACTATTCCCATTTTAATTACGCTAATAGGATATAGTAATCTTAAAATCCCCATTGCTCTTACCTGGATTACGCCGGTAAAATACTGTAATTTTACGGTCCTATACATCGCTTTACTGAACTTCCGTCCCCGGTAGCTAACCGGTTCAGTCCGTTTAAATGCTACTGCTAACCTAAACTTTTATCCCCCCCAGCCTTTTACCGGTAAAACCCAATATCTTTCCAGCTCCCGAAAGGTTGCCTTATATTCCTTTATAATCTTATCTATAATATTCCTTTTCGAAATTTACGAATTTTCCGATTTATCATAACCTACCTATTTAACTAGGTATTCCCGCTTTTTTTATAGCCCCCTATATCCTTTTAAAGCTTCCATTTCGAAACGGTCTATCTTTTCTTTTTTAATTTCTATTTTTTAACTATTATAAACGGCCCTTTTTTAATTACCGCAAGGTTTTAAGGCCCTTTCGGGTAAAACACTATTAATAAAAAAGCCGGCGTTTTTATAGCCTTAAATATACATTCGCATTATATACCTAAACCGCTAAATATAGGAATAGCGCTTAATTATCCTGCTTTTCGTAATAAAAGTACCGGAAGTAATATTTTACTGCCTGGTTCGTCCTTTTTATCTATCTATTAAGTTATAAATGGTAAGCAATCGATAACCTGCCTATAACCCCTAAATATCCGGCGAACGTTAATTAAAATCCGTTCGTAAAAAGCTTATTTCAGTTTAATATAATCCCTTTTAATATCCCTAATAAACCTTAAACGTATGCAAATAGGAAGTCCCGTAAGCTTTTACTGGTTAATTTCGTTAATATCGGGATAAAAAAGCTATATTTAGTAAATTTATCTATTATTATTAGTATGGTATTACGTTTTTTGCTTAAGTTGTATATAAATATTGGTAATTATTTAATAAAATCTATTGATAATTTTTAACCTGGTTTATTTAGTACGGGTAACGGGGCTTAAAGCCCGCAAGGTACCTATAACCTCGGTTTAATCCATTGGTAAGTTTAATATGTCCGTATATAATTACAGATATCCTTAGCTATACCGGGCTAACGGAATTAGCGTTTAAATTTTTCTAAAGTTTTTACCATACCTTTATAACCTGCTATTAAACTATTATACTGCTTTTAAATGATAATTCGTTTGAAAAATCCTTATAATGGAATTTAAACTTTGCTTTAATATTTCAGTAAACTTTTAGTAAAATCCCAAATGTTTGGCTTTTTTTCCAGTTTTTAGGGCGCTTTTTTTTACGGCGGCTGCTTTTACCCGAGCAGGCTTCCGGAATTTCGCTAATAAATCTCTTTTAAATTTTTCCCTAGCTTTTTCGATCTCCCCTTTTTCCGGTTTATTTTATAAAGGTTTCGATAAGCCGTCCGTTAAGTTCCGGTATCCAGGCTTCCATTTAATGGCACGTTGTATTTTATTAGCTTTTTATATTACCTTATTTAGCCATTCGTTAGCTTTATTTCTTTTATAATATAGATATAGTTCAGGTAATCCGTTATTATTCTAATAGTTTGCTATAAATAGGCTAAATAATATTTCTAAATTTCGAAAGCTTTTATTATAGCTAGTAATTTAAAATTTAAGATCGTATAGCGCAATTCCCTACCCTTTAATTTCTGTAACCGGTAAACTTTGGGTATTACCAGCCATTTATTAACTATAATAAAATTACCCATATTTTAAAAGCAAAAGCGTCCGTTTTTAGGTATAATACTTTAATAAAATCGAAATGCACTAATAAAAAGGCTCGCGTAAATAGCAGTTTTAATTTACAAAACGCTTTTTTTGCTTTAATCCTTTAAATAAATACGGTATCCTTTTTTTTAAAAGGTCCGTTAAAGGTATGGTTATTTTCGCATACCTTTTTATAAATTTCCTATAATAGTTTATAAAACCTAAAAATACCAGAATATTATGGATATTTTCTGGTATTTTCCATTTGCGGATTATTATAATTTTATCAGATAAGATTTTAATTTTTCGGTTCGTTATCCTAAAGTTTAGGAATTGAATATTATTTATTTTAAATTCGCATTTATTTAGGTTTACGTAAAACCTAAACTTTTCTAATCGTTTTAAAACGGTTTTAACTGTTTCCCGGTATTTTTCCTATATTTGTAAAAATATTAAGATATTATTTAGGTATATAATATAAATGCTATTCATTAGATCCCCGAGGATTATGTTAATAAACCTTTAAAAGGTTACCGGGGCGTTAGCTAGTTTAAATAGTATTATTAGGTATTTATAATATCCGTATTTATAACAGAACGCGGTTTTCCATTTGTTTTTTTGCCGGATCCGCAATTGGTAACAGGCACTTTTCGAATTTAATTTAAAAAAATATTGATTTTTTAATACCCGACTTAGGATTTCCTAAATTAATAGTAATATTGACCGGTTTTTTTTGGTAATTTTATTAAATTCCCTATAATTAACGTAAAGGCGTAATTTCCTATCCTTTTTTAATACGAGTAGGATCCCAGTACTTATAAAACTTATTAAATAGCGGATTTATCTTTTCGCTAAAGCCTTTTTAAAATATTCCCGGAAAGTTTTTAGTTTTTCTTTTAATAAAGGATAAATGTTCCCGTAGGGTAATATGGTCCTTTTTTTTAGGTCGATTATATAATCCTAATTAGTATAAATTAGTAAAATTTCCGATTTAATTAAGCGAATATAGCGTATTATTATCCCTTTAACCTATTTTAAAAATGCCTTTAATTTATTAAAGGCATTTTCCGGTATTTCAACCGGTACGGTTTTTATAACTCCAAGCCTTATTCCTAATTAAATTATTCTTTATACCGCTTTAAGCGATATTATTTTGATTTTTTTAAAAGGTAACGGGAATTTCCATTCTAAGTTCCCGAACCGAACCCGAATATTTTTTTACCGTAATTAGGGTATGCTTAACGTAATATTATAATTATTCCAGGAAACTATTACGTAAATTACCATTAATTTTTGGCTAATCCCCTAATTATCCGTAATTTGCGTTTTATATTTTCTAATATTTAAAATGGGTATATTTCGCTTTTTGTTATCTTACGATAGCTAACCCCCGTTTAATACTAATATTTTTCCAAACCGGAATAAATTTCTATTTATTTGGTTAATATCGCTCCTATTATTATATATAAATTTATTTACCCTATTCGGCTTATATAAGCCATAGGGAATTTCTGCTTATTTAATTTTTCATGCGACCCTATAAAAAAACCCTTATCGGGAGAAAAATTTCGGGTTACTTTAACCTTTCCATATATCCGTTGCACATTATACAGGTAAATGGGAGGTTTTTCCGTTTTTCCCGTAGCTAATATATAAAAGAAAAAATTTGTTAATATTGTCAGGTCGCGGTATAATTTCGGCGGGTAATTATCAGGTTTCGGTATTATCCCTAAATGGTTACCGCGGTTTTTATTAATATTTTAGGGTATGGTTTTCCCCGGGTCCAGTAGGCGTATTTCGCATTTTCCGTATCCGGACGTACCGTTATATGCTTTCCGGATCCGGTCAGCCTTTTTTTTATCTGCCTTCCTAATATTAATTCCTTTTAAAGCCCGTCGGTTTTAACCTTTTTTTCCTATTAACCCTAATAATCGTAATAATAATAATATTAGTAATTACGGTATTAATATATTTAATTTTTTTTCCCCGCAACCCTTTTTCAATTTTCCTTTTTATATTAACCTTTTTTAGCTATTTTATTGTGATTTATTATACCGCCTAAACGTTTAATCGTCGTTATATTTAAATTTATACCTATTAAAAAACGGTTACTTAAAACGGCTAAAGTACGGCGTTAAGTTAAATATTTATAAATCGTTTTTTTGCTTTTTTTTCCGTAAATTTTTCTTTTTTTGCGGTAACCTTACGCTAACCCCTTTTTAATATACTTACCGGTAATAAAAATTGCGTTATATACCTCCGTGTAATATCGCGGTTTTTTAGGCTAAAAAAGCGCTATATTTATAATATAAATACGTCTTCCGATTTATATAAACTGCCGTTTTTACGATTTCGCTAATTCCTCCTTTAAATTCCTAATTTAAAAAATGCGTTTATTACCGGGATATTAAAAAAGCTAGCAAAAACAGCTTTTATAATTATATTAATAGCGAAACTATATCGGAATTAAATATAATTTTTAATAAAACCGCTAAAAGGGTTTTTAAGGTCCAGTTTAATAAAACGGATTATAATATTTCTTACGTTATTCGTTAATATTATAAATAAGCTAGCGATTTTAAAGGTAATGCCCAAATTGTAAATCTTTTCCTTTTTTCCTTTTCGTATCGTAATTACCATTCGGTTATTAATACTTTACTAATAGCTCGGGTATTATAAAGCCCGAAAAAATAAATTATTTAAAAAGTTTTAAGCCGTTTATAAAGCGTATTCGTTTTATGATTTGTCTGCGGTTTTCTTTTACCCCGAAATTAATACGGATATGATAATTGTTTGCCGTAATTTTTATACGATAATATTTAGCGATATAAAAAACAAACGTTTTTAAAGGGAATATTTATATATTATTAGGAAAAATAACGAAATTAATACGTTAATAATTAACTTTATTATTATCGCTTTTTCCGTAAAGCGTAAAAAGTTAGTCGTATTATAACGGTTTATTATTAAGGTTTATTTGTATAATTATAACGTCCTTTCCGCTTTTACGATCGTTTTTCCCGCCGGTAAGCGTCCCGCTAATAAAAGGCCTATAAAAAGGCCTATTTATAATTCTAATTCGGATATCGTTATTACCGATAATAAAGCGGGAAAGGAAAAAAAAGGATAATAATCGTGGTAAGGTTGCCGAAAAGGGTAAAAAAAGGGAAGGAAAAAAGGGAAAAAAGGGTAAAAAAAAAGAGTAAAGGGAAAAGGAAAAAGAGGAGGATAAGAAAAAAAAAGGTTTGTTAAAATAAGCTCCGGCATACAGGGATTATTACCTAGGGTACCTACCTTATAGTAATATTTAGGTTGTGAAATTACCTTAGGCTAATATTTATATTAGCTGTTAGAAAGGAATCTTTTTTACAATAATAATACCAAATTACCTACCCTATAGCTAGTTATATTACCTTAGGGTATATATTAGCCCAAGTGCTATTTGTATTATTAGACCTACCCTGTATACGTGGTACTGCAAATAGGTATAATGCATTGAAAATGCATAAGGTGCATATACCAAAGGCTACCCTGTAGTTTTATAGGGCCGCTATGCACCTACCCTGCAACTTAAGTGGGTATTACGCTTAAGTTAAATTTGGAGGCCTAACGCGGAAATGGCTTTAGTGGCTGTAAATCGATTTTTAAAAATCCCTATATAAAATAATTTTTCGGAAATTAGCCTGTGGTACTGGAAGCCCTTAGGGCGGGATATATACGAGATGTATGTCGGAAGGTATATAAGGGAAGGTAATGCACCCTTACTAAGATTACTGTAAATAGAAAAGCGACAGTAACTAATACAAGCCCTAAAGCACTATAATTACAGTGGCTTTAGGGCCTAAGTTACCCTGCACCTTACAATACCTTTTAACAAGAGTAATAGTAAAAACGTTAAAATCGTAAAAGGTAACGAACGGTAGAAAATAATTCTGGTCGTAATTTTCCGGGTATTATAAAGTTAGCGCTACTTTATAAATGCCTTTTAATATTTTTAATGCTAAATTAATTCGGCATTTTAAGGTCAGCTTTTTTATTTAAACTTTTTAATACCTAATAAATTTTGCTTATTTTTCGTATTACTGTTATATTAGTAATTATAGGGATTACCTTCTACTAAAGGGTCTTTATAGGTTATATTTGGGTTAGGTCGGCCCTTTAAGCTTTCTTTTTTGCGGGGTTTTATAGGTTCCGCTTTTCGAAACTAACGCCGGAAGCCCCTTATCCATTTTCCAGGTACGCCGCCCCGTTACGGCAACCTTTTTCCTCCTTTTTTTCGTATTTTTATTTCCTATTTATTTATAATACTCGTTACGAAAGTATGATTAGGGATTTTCCCTATTTTTATAAATTAACGCAGAACAGTCGCTATATCCCTTTAACGATTTAACGCCGTTATTAATATATCCGGTATTTATTAAAAAAGGCCTTTCCGTTTTTCAGCTAAATTTAGGCAATTTCCTAATATATATGCTATAATTTCCGGAATTTAGCCGTAAATGTACGTTTTATTTATACCGGGAATTCTCCGTAACGCTAGGTTAACCTTTAGCTTTACCCTTTCCGTTTTTAATTAAATTAAAAAAAGCTTTCAGCTTTATAAAAATCGCGGTAAAATAGTAATTTTTTTTCGCCCGGTTTATCGCAGGTAATTTCCATTTATTATTCAATTTTCGGTACCTATATTCGCTATTAGTTATGCTAATTTTCCAAAATTACTATATCGGTTAGTTTTTTACCGATTTAATTTATTGCTTTTTTTTATCTGTCCCTTTTCGGGGTTATTATAATCCCCATATACCGTAATTTCCCTTCTACCGTTCGGTATGCAAAATTTATCCTATTTTATATTTTATTCCTTTATAGCAACCTTTTAAAGTTAATTATCCGACCGTTTAGCTAAATTTCAAACGGGGGAATAAACGTTTCCGTTTCGAATAGCTTATAAAAGGTATTTTTATAAACCTTTATAACCTTTTTTAAATATTTACTTTGGATTTTCGCAAAGGTTTTTACCGTTTTTTAAAATCCTTTGAAATTGCGTTAAATTTATAATAAACCGGGGCGGTAAATCTTATTATTACTTTAATTACCGTTAAATAAAAATGCCTTATTTTAATAAATATCGGTTTTTAGGTAATTACGGTTAAACGTATAAAAAATAGCTGTTAATATACCATTTTTTTTAAATTTTCGTTATATAATACATTTAAGCCATTTTCGAATTTACCTATAATCCTAGTATCCATACGCTTTTTCGTACTTTTACGGTTTTTACCGTAATTTTTCCGAAATATAATAGAAGGGTAAAAGGGGCCTTTTTTTAATTATCTATAATAATTAACATTTACCCGGGTTAAACCGCGCCTTTAAACCTTTTTATTTACCGTAAATAATTTCAATAAGCTATTTTTAGCGTTTTTACCGCTTTAGTCGTATTAATATCGAATTTAAAAATATTACTATCATTTGTAAACCCGATTATAATTATCCTTTTTAATTTCCTTAGCTTTTTATATAATTTTGCGGTATATAAAATAAACAATATAATAGAAATAAGGGAATTTTACGGTACCCTATTAAGTATTCGTAACGCTTTTAAATCTTTATCGTTAAAATAGAAAGCTATTATCCTATCGCTAAAAAAAGCTTTATAATAGCTTTATAGCCTATTCCGGATATCCGAATTTTCTAAGCTTATTAAAAAAACGTATATATAATACCGTATTAAAAGTTCCATTAATATCGAACAAAAATAAACCGATTATTATTTTCGAATTTTACGCTATTATACTTATTTCCGTAAATAACTTTATCGCTATTTTAGTAAATTTATATTATCGGTTACCTATTTGCTTATTAGGTAATAGGGAATAGGTTTTTACGGTATTGCGGATTTTTTCCGCTAATATTTTTTTTAGCGTTTTCCTTATTATTTCTGATAAAGCTATCAGTCGCTATATTTTAATTATACGCGGGTTTTTCCTAAATTTTTACAGTATTATAGTCCGTAATTTCCGGAATTTTGCTAGTTAATAACCGAAATGCATATATATTATAAATAGTTCCGTAAATACCGTGAATAAAAAAGTCCTATAGCTATAAGGCTACAAGTAATGATTCCGGTTAGCTTTAGGGCTTTTTATAAGCCCGTCCTTTTTAAGCTCCTTTTTATATCCCCGTTTATCATTTTATAGCGAACTTTAAATTTCCCTTTGTTTTTCCCTTTTATTAGGTTATATATATCCGATATTTCAGCAATCGATTCCGGGAAAAACTTAACTTTAAAGGCCGCTTTTTTTACCTTCCGGGTTACGGTAATTCCGCTTTTAAGTAACTTTAATGTTAGTAGGGAAAAGGATGGTAAAGGTAAATAGTTCCGGTTTTTCGCCTATTTTACTATTAATTATATGCTTTTCGCGTTTTTTTCTTTATTTGTTTCGTATATAGCTATACGCTAGGTATATTTTCCTGCTTTTTTAATAGCTTTTTTTTCGCTTTTATCGTTTAGCGTATTTCCATTTTCGCTTTTTTAATATAAAAGCGTTTCTATTTTTTTCCCGTTTTATATTTCTCGCGGAATAATTGTGAAATTTTTTCGTTTATTAATTGCATTTTCCAGATTTCCCCTTTATTTCCGGGATTATTAGGTTTTTTATTTTGAAAATCGTCTGTAATAGCTCATTTATTTTACGGTTAATCGTTTTAGGATCGTAAAAAAGGTCCCCGCTTATTTTATCCTATATTTAGCGAAAGCCTTTATCCGTTTTTAATTTATTTTTCGCTAATTCCATGTTTTTCCCGATCGTTTGTTTAATTATCCCGTATTTTACCGAACCGCTATAATTAACCCCGTATAATCGCTGCTATTTTACCGCTATTTCTTTTAGCTTTTTAACCTAAATATCGCTAATTACTTATGTTTAATTTATCGTTATATCCTCAAAACCCGTTATTAACCTTATAGAAATATTACGGCGAATAAACAATCGTATTTTCCAGGTATCCGTTAGTTTGATTAATTTGGCCGTTCCGGTATATATCGGTAAATTTCCCTTCCGTTTCGTTATTTACCGGTTATAATAAAGGTTAAAATTCCCGATTATTACGCTATAGCTTTTCGCGGTAATATCCGTAAATATATCTAAAAAGGTTTTTTAATCGGTTATTATTACGCTTTTAGGTATTTATAAATATACCGACCAAATTATTATATTACAATTTTCAGCTTTAATTGTTATACGGTAGCAATTTAATGCCGTTTTATAATTAACAATATATAGCGTTAACTTTACGTAAAAAAACTATCTTTATTGCTAAGGTTTCCGGTTAATTATTTTTACCATTTTTGGTTTTTTCCTGTTTACCGCAAGGTTTCCGCTTTTCCTTTTCGTATATATATTAGATAATTTTCCTTATAGTTTACGCCGGGCATTTTATCGCTCTTATTTTTATTTTAAGGAACTTTTGGATTATTAATATATCGAAATTACTGCTTTTCGCTATTAGCGCATTTAAAAGCCCTGGTTTTTTCCCTATATTCCATTAGAAAATCTTTAATATAGGGGGTCGGGAAAGGTTAATTACGGTATACTATTTTATAATTTAAAAAGGGTTTTCCCGCTGGTAATGTTTGTTTAGCGGCTATTACGATATAACGGGGGTGATTAACCGTTTAAAAAGTTTCGAACGTATTATTATCGGCGTCCGCTATTAAGGCGGCCGTTTTGGTTAGTTTTCCAACCCTTCGATTACTAACTGCTTTTATTATACCTTTGCTTTTATTTTTACCTTTCCCTTTTTAATTTCCAGGTAATGGGTTATTTTCCGTTATTTTTGCGATTTTCCAAGTACCTATTTCAGTTAAGGGTTAAACGCACTTTTATATCGCCTTTAAAGTTACTATTTCTCCCCTGTAAAAGGAAAGGGCGACGGTATCGTTACCGGTAATATTAATATCGGTATAGGTTAAAAGGGTTTTTGCGAAATAGTTATAACCTATCCGTTATATTCCGCAAATATTTTAAATTTCGAAAGCTAGGTTTCCCTATTCCTTTATTATGTATTTCTTTTTAACGGGTATTTTTAATAGTATAATAGGTAACTTAGCTTATTATAAAGCACGTAAAAGGCGTCGCTAATATTTCCTAAAAAGTTTACTCCATTATTTTCCTTTTTTCCGCATTTATTATCGCTATACCCTTTTTTCTGTATTATACGCATATTGTTTCCGATTTATATTAATAGCTTTTATAGCCTTATTATTACTACCGGTAATATTAATATATTATTAATTTAGGGTTAAAAAAGTGGCATTAATACGTCGCATTATCCTATTTTTAGGTAGTTTTTTTCCAATTAGGTTATTTTACTAAAGTTTATAATTTAAATAAACGCAATTATAACCGGTTTATCGTTTCGCTATTTTTATGCCGATACCGCTAACCTAATAATCCCTTTTATGTTATTTTCGGTATTTAATCTTTTAATATAAGTTATTTATTTTCGCTAGCTTTATTAAAAGGTATCTTGGAATGCAGGGTAACTGCGGCCCTATAGCCACTGTAATTATAGTAATTTAGGGCTTATATTGTATACTGTCGCTTTTCTATTTATAGTAAATCAAGTGAGGGTATATTGCCTTTCTTTATATACTTTCCGATATATATCCCGTATATATTCCGCTTTAGGGGCTTCCGGTACCCTAAGCGACTTTCCGAAAAATTATTTTATATGGGGATTTTTAAAAATCGACTTACGGCTACCAAAGCCATTTCCGCGTTAAGCCTCCAGATTTAACTTGGGCGTAGCACCCATTTGGGTTACAGGGTAAGTGCTTAGCAGCCTTATAAAGCTGTAAGGTAGCCTTTAGTGCGTGCACTTTATGCATTTTTAATGCATTGCACTTATTTGTAATACCACGTATATAGGGTAAGTTTAATAATGCAAATAGCACTTTGGCTAATATGCACCCTAAGGTAATATAATTAGCTATAGGGTAGGTAGTTTGGTATTATTGTTATAAAGAGATTCCTTTCCAGCAGCTAATATAAATATCAGCCTAAGGTAATCTCACAACCTAAATATTACTACAGGGTAGGTACCCTAAGTAATAATCCCTGTATGCCGGAGCTTATTTTAACATTTAGGCCACTAACCTATTACAATAATGGATGTTAATCGTACGTAGCTAAGGAAAATGCAGGGCTTTATAACGGTCCTTACGCTGCAAAGCCTTAATTACCAGCGGTACCGTCTGTAAAAACGGGAGTCCCTGGTATTTCGAATACGTTTGAAATACGTACGCGTCTTAATATGGAAACTATAAGTTTTAATGTCGTATGATTTCCGGATATACCGTTAATATAAGGATTAGGATTACCTTCTTATAAGGGCAATTTAAAGCCGCTAGTATACGTATATAATTTGCTATCCTTTGTATAATAGTAATAGCAAAAAAAGAAAAATAATAGAATACTAAGAATATTGCAGCAATATATATTGATAATGCTGCACGTTCTATTGATGTTTTTACCAGATATCTTTTAATGGACTATCCATACCTTGGTAGACGAACAGTATGCTATATGTATTTGTTTGGGTTAGTTAAAAGCTTTACGTTTTGCAACTTTTGCAATACCTGGTATATATATTACTTATGCTTTTCTAACGTTTCCAAAAAGTTTAAAATGTCGTTTATGTATATTAGGATAAAGATATCCAAATGATCTTTAAGCACATGGTTAATTATTCACTGGAAGGTGGCTGGTATTTAAACATAACCAAAGGTTATTACTAGTAATTCATACATACCCTACTAGGTCCGGAAGGTAGTTAGCCATTCCTATCCTTTTTTAATTCCCAATCAGCCGTACGCATTACGTAAATCGATAGCCGTAAAATATTTAGCCTATTTAAGCTTGTCCTATAATTCGTTAATAATAGGTAAAAGATACCGGTCTTTTATTGTAATTTCGTTTAGCGGTCTGTAATTTATGCATGTCCGCTTTCCCCGCTTTCTTTAGAATAAACAGGATCCCGTACCTTACAGGAAATTTGGAAGGTTGGATAATTCCTTTCCGTAAATCTTTTGCGAGCTGCTTTTTTAGCATTTCCTATTATCAAGGATTTAGCTGGTACAGTTTCTGGTATTTAAGCTACACGTCCGGTTTAAGCTTAATTTTGTAGTCGAACGGCCCGTATTCCGGTAATACCATTTCCAGGGTTTTTTTTTTGGAACAGTTTCCAATATTTATGGTATTTTAAAGGTAAGTTAGCTAATTGTTATAATATTCGCTAGGGGTTATTATAAAGCTGCGTTATAGTTACCCTAGGTAAATGCTGAAGGCTGCTATTTTGCCCTGTTTCTATCGAAATACCTTCTGTTAGCTTTATCTTTTTACTGCCTGTAGCCTGTAATTGTTAAGTTTTTTTCAGCTACTAGTAAAAACTCCTACCGGACCTGTTTTTTAGCTTAATTTATTATCGGGTTTTGTTTTTTTTATTTTAGGGATTTTAAGAATAATATCCTTTTCCTGTTCGTAATACGTTTAGTATAACCCAAAAGGTTCTTTTTTAATATCGTAAGCTAAAGGGATTGGTTTTAATATCGATCCGTTTGTTATTATAATTAACAGGCTTCCTTTTAATTGTATTTAAGGAATATAGTTTGTTTTTCCTATTTATAGGAATATTATATCGGACCGCTGCTTGCGGCGATAGGTAATTACCTTAAGCTCCGCTATCAATTATAGCCTTAAGGTGGTATTTGCCTTAATGCACCCTAATATACAAATGTTATTCTATTAGGCCGATCGTAATTGTTAGGGTTTTGGTTTTTTTACTGTTATTATCCTTTTTAAGCCCTTATATTAGGTGGATTTCCTAGTTTTTTACCTTTAATCCGACGAATTGTTTATAAAAGCGGGAAGGGCTAGTTTACCTTTCCCGTAAAGCCCCTAAAGGTATAAGGAATTCCTTTTCCTTTTCGTTAAGCTTATTTAGCTAATACGGGTAGCGGAATCCGTACTGCTATATTTCCGCTTTTTGTATTATATGGGCGTTACAGTCCTTTATCCGGCATTTGGTTCATTTAAGGACGCCGGTAATGCAAAGTATTGAGTAATTTACACTAGGGCGTAAAACCGTAGTTTCGCCGTAACGTTACCAAATATCCCATTTGGGCAATTGCTACATTAATCGTAGCTTTTCCCTAGGTTTTTTATCAGGTGCACGGATCCAGCCTAGCGCTTAAAGCGGGGTCGAGCGATACGAGGAATAGGGTTTAGCCCTAAAATATCGGTAAAATGCCGGTATTTCAGCTATAACGCGCTAGCAGAGCTAAACGGGATACAAGTAGGTAGCCGTTACGGACGTCTATAAAGGACATAAGGGATTTATAAGGCTGGTTTTTCCGCCTTACAGAGGAAAAAAGGGGGGAAAGGTTAAAGAAGGATAATTTTCGTCGATAGCCTTTACTGTTAAAAAATTACTTTTTAAGGGATTTCCCCGGTATACGACTATATTTAGCCTTACCGGCAGAAATACCATTAGATTCCAGTAATTCCAATACCTATTTTGCCTTTATACGAAATTTCCTTTTAATATAATTATACTTTTTTCGATTTTAATAGGAAAATAAGCCTGGGGTAAATATTAAAAAGGACTAATTAATTGGAAATGGAAACGATTATTATTCCGTAAACGTTATTAATCGTAGTGATAGTACCGACAGTTACGATAACCGCCGTTAATAAAGGGATTTTAATATTTGGAAATACCGGAAATGCATTACAGGTACCTAGCGATTTCGTTTCGTTTAACGATCTAACATTAAAAGCGTTAAAAGCTTAATTTATAGCTAAAGCCATATGCGAACGTCGAATTAAAAATATCCGCAGGATTACGTAAGGGAAATAATTATCCGGAAATGCAGGTAACGGTAGTAAAAATACCGGGAAACGCTAAAAGGGACCTATATAAAGCAAGGTTACCCTTAAAATGCTTACGTTAAAGGAATTTACGTTATAATAAAAGATCGCATATTACATAAACGATTATAAATTTATTTTCAATAGCGAAAAAGGGAAATATAATAAAAATCGGATAAAAGTCCAAATAGCTTCTAATAATTTTAATAACTGGAAACGGTTATAATAAATAGCAATTAAATGTATAGATTACCCCGATAGTTTATTACAGCCTATTTAGGCCGATTTTATTAAATAATTTAAAATAGGGACTAAAAACCCTAATACGCGGATATTTCAAGCGTTTAAAAACCTCGTAAAAATTTTAGGTATTTTATAAAGGGAATAGAAACCGTTCGAAATATTTAAAATTCGTTAGGATTTAACGGAGCTTAACCTCCTAAAGTTAGCTTTGAAATGGACCAGGATTACGATATTCTTTTTTAAATTCCGACCGGAAATTCGCTAGGAAATAACGTATAAAAGGTTACCTTATACGATAGCGGACCTATAGGTAAAAGCTTTGAAAGCCGAAATAATTTTAAAGAAAACGCGGAAAATTTCGGGGGGTACAGGTATCCCGTTTACCTAAAAAATAGCTATTTATTACAAATTTAAGTAACCTAGGTATATTATAACGGTATATCCAGCTATACCCGGCAATATATTACTTATTAAAGGGATCCCGGAAATTATCCAAAATAAAACTAAAAAAAGGCTGATATTTATTGCTATAAGTATAGCGAACCGGGATATATCCGAGTTGCGTATTTTAAAAAAAGTAAGGTTTCCGTAGCGAATTTAATATTATTACCTTCCCGTTTGCATATAGGCGTTTAGGGATATAACACGGCAATTAAAATCCGGTAAGAAATTAAAGCATATATCCGGATTAATGGACGTTAGGTAAAGCTAAAAGCATTTATTAATAATAGGAGCGGGGGATCGCAGTAACCCCGAAAAGGGAAAAACAAAAGGAAAAAGCAATAAACTAAATCAGCGAAAAACCAACTAATACGGCAATCCTGGAAAGCTAATACAGCCTATAGCGAATCTAAATACCGAAAATTAAACAATAAGCGGAAATTACCCAAAACGAACCGGGGGAAAAAAGGCTACTATTTTACCGTAACCTTTATAAAGCCGAAAGTTCCCTATTAATCTAATTAAAAACGGAAAAGGTAAAGCTAAAGGTTTACCCAACATTACGGAAAATCCCCGGGGTAAACGAAACGTACATTTACGGTTAAACCCCGGAAATTATAATATACGTACTAAAAAACTGCCTAAATTTAGCCGAAAAACGGAAAAGCTTTTTTTAGCAAATACCAGACACGTTAATAACGGCGCTAAATTGCCAAAGGGATATAATAACCGTTATACGCTAATTTATAAGGATAGGGAAAATCCCCAATTACGCTTTCGTAATAAGCATTATAAATAAATAGGAAATAAAAATACGAGGAAAAAAAGAAAGGGAAAAGAAAAATCGCTATAACGGAATGGTAAATATGGAAAAGGAATAAGGGGCTTTTAGTTTTAGCTTTAAAAATCGGAACCTATAAAACCCCGTAAAAGAAAGGCCTAAAAGGCCGATTTAACCCAAATATAACTTATAGCGACCCTTTAGCGAAAGGCAATTCCTATAATTACTAATATAATAGCAATAAAAAGGATAGATAAAATTTATTAGGTATTAAAAAGCTTAAATAAAAAAGCTAACTTTAAAAGGTTAAACTAATTTAGCATTAGAAATATTAGAAAATACCTATAAAATAACGCTAATTTCGCAATACCCGGAAAAATACAATTAGAATTATTTTTTACCGTTACCTTTTACGACTTTAATGTTTTTACTATTACCTTTTTCCTTTTCCTCCTTTTTTTTCCTTTTTACCTTTTTTTTCCCTCCTTTTCTTCCCTTTTTTTACCCTTTTCAGCAACCTTACCACGATTATTATCCTTTTTTTTCCTTTCCCGCTTTATTATCGGTAATAACGATATCCGAATTAGAATTATAAATAGGCCTTTTTATAGGCCTTTTATTAGCGGGACGCTTACCGGCGGGAAAAACGATCGTAAAAGCGGAAAGGACGTTATAATTATACAACTAAACCTTAATAATAAACCGTTATAATACGACTAACTTTTTACGCTTTACGGAAAAAGCGATAATGATAAAGTTAATTATTAACGTATTAATTTCGTTATTTTTCCTAATAATATATAAATATTCCCTTTAAAAACGTTTGTTTTTTATATCGCTAAATATTATCGTATAAAAATTACGGCAAACAATTATCATATCCGTATTAATTTCGGGGTAAAAGAAAACCGCGGCGGAATCGTTGAACAAATACGCCTTATAAATAGCGTAATTTTTTTTTAAATAACTTATCTTTTCCGGCTTTAAAATATCCGGGCTTTTAGTAAGATATTAGCGACCGAACGGTAACCATAATATAAAAAGGAAGGGAAAAAAAAATTTATAATTTAAATATTACCTTTAAAATCGCTAGCTTATTTATAATACCGACAAATAACGTAAAAGGTATTACAATCCGTTTTATTAAACTGGACCTTAAAAACCCTTTTAGCGGTTTTATTAAAAGCTATACCTAATTTTAATATAATTTCGCTATTAGTATAATTATAAAGGCCGATATTGCTAACCTTATTAATATCCTGATAATAGGCGTATTTTTTAAATTAGGAATTTAAAAAAGGAATTAGCAAGGTTATAAAAACGGTAATCTATATAAATCAGGGGATATATTTATATCGTAAATATAACGCTTTTTAATTTAAAAAACCGCAATATTATACGGAAATATATAACGTAGTTTTTATTATTAGTAAATATATTAAAAGGGGTTAGCGTAAGGTTATTGCGGGAAAGGAAAGGAAAAAAACGATTTACAAACGTTTAGCTTAACATTAAGCTTTAACCGTTTTAGCTAACCGCTTTTTAATAGGCATAAGTTTAAATATAACGACGGTTGGATATTTAAACGGTATAATAAATTATAGCGAAATAGCTAAAAAGGGTTAGCGCATAAAAGAAAATCGAAAAGGGGTTATAAGGAAAAAAGTGAAATATATTAATACTGTAACTATTAATATCATTGTTATTATTACTATTATTAAAATTAATTGGAAAAAAGGAAAGTTAAAACTAACGGGCTTTAAAAGTAATTAATATTAGAAAGGTAAATAAAAGGAAAGCCGACCGGATCCGGAAAGCCTATTACGACGTGTCCGGATACGGAAGGAATAAAACGCGCTTACCGGACCCGGGGGAAACCGTACCTTAAAATATTAATAAAAACCGCGGTAACCATTTAAAAATAATACCAAAACCCGATAATTACCCGCCAAAACGACGCTTTAACCTAACGATAATAATTTTTTCTTTTATATATTAATTACGGGAAAAACGGAAAAACCTCCCATTTATTTATATAATACGCAGCAGATACGTGGAAAGGTTAAAACGACCCGAATCTTTTCCCGATAAAGGTTTTTATAGGGTCGTATAGAAAATTAGATAAATAGAAACTCTTTATAGCTTATATAAGCCCAACAGGGTACATAAATTTATATATATAGTATCGTTATTTGTAAATATGTTATCGTACGTTTTCCTTTTAATAGCGTGCGTTATTTTCCTTGAGTTCGTACGCTTTAAGGAAAGGCACGCGTTTTTTAAGCATACTGTTAGGTTTTATAATTGATTTTTTATTAGCCGGCTTTAAAATGATTATGCTTTTATGGCGTTCTTTTATTAAAGATCTGGTTTTTTATACGGGAATGAGTTTTTTATTCGGTTATATGCGAGGTAATTGTATCGTTTCGGTGTCTTTTGGGTTGCGTAAAATGTAATTGTGTTTTTAATATTAAAATATACGAAAGGATAATGCGCTTTAAACCGTTTTTTGCGCATTATATAAACGTTTTTTCTTTCGTTTCCTTCGATTTTTTTCTTTTCGTACTATCCGTTATTTTCGTACGTTTTTTTCCTTTACCTTAATATTTCTTTCAATACGATTTTAATTTTTTTATAGCTTCGAAATACTATTGTATGATTTTTATAATGGCCGTTATCCCTATTGCTGGTTTTGCGCCTAATATTTACATTTTCGGTACCTGTAAAATTTACGATCGAAATTAATAGGGCATTTAGCTTAAATTGCCGTTAAACGATTTTATATGCGTACGTTTTTTTAAGCGCTAGCAATTAACGACGAAAAGCGTATGCTTTATAATTTCCCTAACTGGAACGTTTTCGTACATATAAACGAAAAGAATAACGCTAATATGCGCGACCTAATCGCTCGTATTATCCGGCGTAAATCCTATTTTCGTACGATTTTAATCGAATCCCGAAGCGAAACTATACGTTACTATATTAAAAAATGCAATAATTTTCGGTCGGTTTTTCGATTTTCGTAATGCGTACGGCTTTAAAGGTTCTAAAACGGCGCTTATTCGTCGTATATTTAGCAAAGGTATAGCGATAAATGTAATTATTATCGTACGGGTTCGATTTCCTTTTTTAAATCAGGATAATGGTTTTCCTCCTAATAAAAGCAATATTTGCTTTAGAAATAAGGGAAATAGTACGGCTGGCGTACGTAAAGCTTTACCTAATATTAGGGCTATATTTAATTTTATAATTTAGCTTAACTAATTTGCATGTTAGGGGTATTTTAGGCTTTTTTTCGGGCTTGCGTGCGATAGGGTTTTTTTAGGATTTCGGAAATAATTAGGCTTTATAAGTGGTAAATAAAACATAGGAAAGGCGTTTTTCTTAATTTATTTCCTTTTTTTTCTATATATACCTAAATGCGGATAATCGTGCAATTTGTTATAATTAAAGCTGCTAAAGCTCCGTTCGGACCTTTCTTTATTAGGGCATTTATTGGGTTATCTTTACCGTTAATCAAGCGAATTCTTTCGATTTTTCGGCGTTTGTACGATTTTCGGAAGGATATAATATCGATTATCAGTTTTTTTTCGTTTATATTACCTAGCTTAACCAAACATTCGTATAATAATAGGAAATCTATATAAACGACGGTTTTAATATTTGCAAAGCTTAGGGTTTTTATAATTTAGTTAATAGTTAACCTTAATACGAAGCTACTATTAAATTTTATTATTATCCTATAAAATTTGCTAGTTAGGACGTTTCGTATAACCTTTTTGCACTTTATTAATAACCAATAAAGGATATTCTTTTAAAAGGTAAAATTTATTTCCGTACGAGCTGTTTTTTTACTAAAATAACCAGGAATTTTAACGATAATATATAATCTTTATTATTAGCGAAAGATTTATTTGTAAAAATGTATAGCTTTATATATTCGAAATTTAAAGGGGTATATATAAATCCTTTTTATACGTTATTAAATTATTATTAAAGGCGTACGTTTAGGTTATTGATATTTTTTTAATTAGGGTTATTATTTAGGCAGCTATTAACAGGTTATACGAAGCTTTTAAATGGTAAATAATTATAATATATGTTCCTTTCGTTCGTTATAAAACGTATTACTAAAAGGTATCGTACGCTATTAAGTCGATTTATTAAAATTAGTTAAATTATCCCTTTTATATAATTTTAATATTTTAATTTTCGAATATAACTTTATAACCGTTAAATTTTAATAATATATCGCATAAACGTGTTATTTTAAATTTTATATATAAATTGGCTTTTTAAAATTGTTCTTTTTCCAAATCTAAAAATCCTAGGATGGTAAAAATTAAGGTATTATCGGTTTATATGCTTATAATCCCGAAATTTAGGTATTCGGGTTTTATAACGAATAGGTAAGGGTTATACGTAAATGTTTCCATTTTTAAATTGTTTTTATAATACCTATAGTATATATTCCATTAGAAAATGCTAAATTTTACAATTCCGTATAATGGTTTATAAATATAAAAAACCGAATTTACTAGCAGTTTATCGATTATTTCCTTTAGTAATCGCGCAATAATAATTCGTACGAACTTTTTTTTAATTATAGCTATATTTATATAATATTTCGCAATTCCGTATGAGCTCCAATTTTAGCTATTAATATTAATTTTAAAGCGAACAAAAAACGTGAGCTTATCTTTTGGATTGTTAATAATTATATAAAAATAGAATCTTTTTTTAATCGTTAAATCTTCGTATAACTAATTTACTTTTTTCGTACGGAACTTTTATTATTTTCCCTTGCATTTTAAGCAATATTTTTATTTTCTAAAATTAAAAATAGCTATATTGCTTTTCGCTATACGGAATAATTCTAATAGTGCCTTATATAATTCAGTTTTCGATTTTTATCGCGTTTAATTTTTCGAAAAAGGCGCTAAAGGTTATAATTTTTTTCCTTATGCGCGCAATTTCAATACTAATTGCTAATTTTTATTTTCTGTCGTTATTACGTACGACGCTAGTTTTTCTTTTAGTAGCTTTTTTCGGCGTTTTTTCTTTTTTTCCTTTAGTATCGTACGTAGCGAATTTTAATTAGGGATAAAAAAGTCGTACGCATTTAAGTTTAAGGTTTATCCGGTATTATCCTAGGCGTTATTTTCAGGGTCGGGTTACTTTTGCAGGTTTTGGTTTTTTGTTTTTTTTTTTCAGTTTCGTATAGCTTTATTTATATATTTCCGAATACCTTTAATCTGTTTTTTGTATTTAAGGTTACGTTTGCGCTATCGGCAGTTAATTTGCTATACGGGCCTTTTTATTTTCCTTTTTTTTTTTTTTTTTTTTTAAAAAAAAACCAGCATTAGGCTATGAAAAGGGAAAGCTAGGATCTGGTTTGTACGAGGTCCATTTTAATGTTAAATATTTTGTTAATATTTATTTCCGTATAGATTTAATAAAGCATGTTCATTACCTTTTTTATTGCTTTTTTCCTTTGTACGATATTTGGGTAAAAGGGCGAATTTTCGTCGATTTTAGGATATATTCCGAAAATAAGCAATATTAATACGAGGCTATCTGGTCCTGTAATGTTATTTAACGCTTTGATTGCCATTTATAGGATAATTTCCTTATCCGTATAATATTTAACTTTTTTTGTTAAAATGCCGTACGTTCGCCGGAAAGGAATATATATTCGTTTGATTTTACTAATTGCCTAATGGGCTTTAACTAGGAGTTTATTATAGGTAACTTTTACAATTTTAGCGTTATTCCGGAATATTTCTAACGAAAAATTGGGTTTTAAATCGTACGAAATAATATCTGGAGGTTTTTAATATACATAAATGTAGTACCTATATAGTGCGTTCCATATATCCTATACGGATATTAACCTAATAAAAATATCGGCCTAAAATAACGTTACGGCGTTAATTACGTACAATGCGTTTTTACCGCTTAAATATACGATATCGATTATTATTTTATATATAAATTCGCAGTTATTTTTAATATTGATAATAAATTTCTAAAGGGCCGGGTCGTACGTTTAGTAATAGTAATAAACTTTAGTAATTTAATCTAAAAACCTTTTCTGGATATTATTATATCCTGCTTTTTCCAAAAGTTCTGCGAGGCGTTCTATACGTAAATATCTAAATTTCCGGTAAAAGTGCTTCAGCTGTTTTTTTATAAAAAAGGTTATAATTTCTTTACGGCTTATATTAAAAAACGAATATCCCTATTTCCTAATTATAAGGATTATCGTACTATTATCACGTATGATATTGTTCGTAGTATTATTAAAAAAGCATTTTAATTTATTTAAATTATATAAGCTAAATTGGAATAGCGTTTATAATTCCAGGATATGGTACGTTATTTTACCTAGCGGGTTTTCCATTATTATTATACTAATTGTACGATTTGTTATTTTTTTTACCAAAGCGTACTTCTATCGAATTTAACGATTAATCGATTTCCGTACAAAGGTATTCTTTAAGGTAGGCTAAAACTTAAGCTTTCCCTATTATCGATATTTCCGTTACGCTTATATCGTAAAATTATCTTTAGTATATTGTACTATATTGGTTTTAAAAAAGGAACTAGTCGGCTGGAATTATACGAAATTTTATATATTTATTTTCGCTAATCGCCCGATAAATATACGCTTATGCTTAAAAGAATTGTATAACTTCTAATTTTTATTTTTTATCGTACGTTTTCCCATTCGGTTTAGCTATATTTAGTTAACTAATACCCTTCCCTTTTGTAAATATAGCATCTTTTTATTCGGAAAATACCCGGCTTTATATGGAAAGGGGGTTATTATATACCTTAATTGCTAAATTGGTTCGTACGGGGTGATTTTCCTGCGTATAGCTTATACCGAAAGGTATTATTAAAATATTTCCTATCGATATAATTCGCATTATACGGCTAATTATCGAATAAGTACTATTATTATAACGATTTTGCTATTGTTACCTAAAGGGACGCATATAGGTCGGCAAAAAGTGCTTTATACGTAGGTTTTTATATGAATAATATATGCTTAAATTCGGGTATTCCTTTGTAAATTCATGCGATTATTATATGCAAAATTATCTTTTTTAGTGTCCTTTCCCGAAAGTTCTTTATATAAATTGCAATTTATCGAACATTAATTCCAGTTATTTAGGGAAAGTTTTATTTAAATCCTTTTTTTTTTATTGTACGAAACTAATATTAATTTAATCGGTATAATATAAACTATAATTCAGCTTTAAATTAAAATGTACGTTAAAAAGGTTATATATTTTATTTTAGCGTTTATTCGGGCCGCTATGGTTAATAAAGAAGTTTTCCGTATAACTAGTTAAAATATCCGGAAATACCGTATAGTATTATATTTCTTTAATTTTAAAACGTTAGTATATTCCGATAAAAATACGTGCCTTATTTAACAGGATATCCTACGGTTTTCCTATATAGCTTCGTATAGATTTTTACCCTTTTTAAAATGCTAAAATTTTAGCTATTTTTAAAATTTCTAAAATAACTTCGTATAATAGCGGGAAGTTATAATCGTTTATCGTTTCGATCGTATAACCCGGTTATCTTATTTATCGTTATAGGAATATGCGAATTTTTATAGTTACTTTTCGTTTTAAAAGGATTATTTCGGTGTTTAATTAATCCGTACGGATTAAAAAAGGGGTATTCCGTATATTTTATACGCTATAAGGAATAGTTATTTACTGGTATTCCTAAGCTTAATTCCATGTGATAGATAGGAAAACTTTTAAAGCGTAAATAAGCGTACGTTATTTGGATAATGCTATCCGGGCAGGTAATTTTAAAATCGTACGATCCAAAATTCGGAAAAGTTTATCGTTTATCGTTTTTTTTAAAGATTAGCTTTAATATTCCTTTTTTTAGTAATGCGATTATTGTTTTTCGGAACGTACGGTTAACAAAATCGTAATATTAGGGTTTTTATTTATCGAATTTTTCCCAGAATATATTTTGCAATTGTTTATTTGTAATATTTAGCTAAATAGCTTTTATAATGCTTTATGCGAAATAGGTATTAAAATATTTCCGGTTAGGTTATATGAAATTTAAAATCGTTTTTTAAAATTTAATGTCGATTTCCTTCCATATTAAAATTGGAAAGTTGCTTTGTACGATACATTCCTAAATATCGATAAATAAGGGTTTTTAATTTAGTAATTGAATCGGTATTTCCGGAAATTGGTAATTTTCCGGTATTACTATAGTATATTCGTATAAATATTAAAGGTAAGGAAAATAGGTAATAAAAAAATAAAAAAAGGAAAATGCATAATAGCGTACAATCCTTATCCTTTTTTATCCGTAGCAAGTCCACCTTATTTAATTAGTTTTACTACGTACGAAACTTTAAAAATCTCGTTTAGATGTTTGTTCCTAATCCCTTTTGCAATTTCCTATAAATTCGCAATTTAAAATGTAATACGGTACCTTTCGTACGAATTCCTATTTAGTTTTTATCGGAAGGTATACCGCCTATTATAAACGTTACCAACTTGTAAATATACGATTATACGCTGGTAATCGATTTACTGATTAATATTCGTCTATTAAGGTATGGACCGTTTAAAGGATATCCGAAAACGGTAACGAAAAAACGTACAGCATTATTTAGTATATATTACTGCAGTATTTTTATTATTCTATAATGTTTTTTTTGCCATTACTATTGTACGAGGATGTTAAACTTATATATATATATATATATATATTAGCGCTTTTAAATTACCTTCGTATGAGGGTAATCCCGTTTTTTATATTAACGGTATATCTGGAAATCGTACGACGTTAAGACGTGTGATTTTCATACCGGGATAGGTGCGTATTTCGTATATACTTAAGGTACCGGGGATTTCCGTTTTTTATAGGCGGTACCGCCGGTAATTGAGGTTTTGCGGCCTAGGGACCGTTATAGGGCCCTGCTTTCTTTTTAGGTACGTGCGATTAACATCCATTATTCCAACATTAATAGCTATCTTTTATATGCCTAACCGTAACCATTTAAGGATTTACGTTTATTAAAACGAGACTTTTATATTTACCGTAATTAAAACGGTAATAAAATCTGCCATTTTAGCGTATTATAAGTTTGATGTAACTTTAAAAAAACCTAAAAGCGCGTTAAAAACCCTAGTTAAAATTTAAAACGAATGTTTAAAAAAGGTTATAGGGGCTTATAGAAGCACCCTTTATAAGCTATTTAAAATAGAAATTTTTTTCCCGTTCGAAATTTAACTGAACGGTCGGATGGTTAACTTTAAAAAATTATTACAAAATAATAAAATGCAAAATAAAATAAATTCGGCATATTAAACAGTAAAAGCGAAATTACGGTAAAAGGGGATTATGACGATTTCGAATAAAAGAAAAATAAAAGGAAAAAGCAATAAGCTAAATTAACGAAAAGCTAACTAATACGGTGGTTTTAAAAAAATAGCATAACTAATAGCAAATCTAGGTATTGAAAATTAAATAATAAACGGAAATTACCTAAAACGAACCGGGTAAAAAAAGGCTGCTATTTTATTATAACCTTTAAAAAGCCGAAAATTCCCTTTTAATTTAATTAAAAACGGAAAGGGTAAAACTAAAGGCATATTTAGCGTTATAGAAAGTTTCCGGCGCTAATAAAACGTATAACTGCGGTTAAACCCCGGAAATTATAGCTCATATGCTAAAAATTGCCTAAACCTAACTGAAAAACGGAAAAACCTTTCCAAGAAATTTTAAATACGTTGGTGATAATATTAAATCGCTTAAGGGATATAATAACCGTTACGCGTTAATTTATAAAAACAGGGAAAATTCCCAATTATGCTTTTATTGTAAATATTATGGATAAATAGGAGGTAAAAGTACACGAAAAAAAAGGTCGTGGTAAAGGAGCGGCGAACCTAGAAGGGGGATAAAAGGCTTTCCATATTAGCCTTAAAAGGCGGAACTTATAAAACCCCGCAAAAAAGGCTTAAAAGGCCCACCTAACCCAAATATAACTATTATCGACCCTATAGCGAAAGGCATTATTTACCATTATTAATATAATAATAATAAAAAAACGGGAAATACGCAAAGTTTATTAGGTATTAAAAAAGCTTAAATAAAAAAACTAACCTTAAATGTTAAGCCAATTTTATATTAGAAATACCCGAAAATACCTACGAATAAGCGCCGATTTAACGGTACCCGAAAACCGCAATTAAAGTTATTTTTTACCGTTATCGTTAATTATAACTTTAGCGTTTATACCATTTTCTTTCCTTTTTTGCCCCTTTTTTTCTTTTTCCTTTTCCTTTTCCCTTTTTTATCCTTTTCGGCGACCTTATTGTAATTGTTATCCCTTTCCATTTCGTTATCGGTAATAATGATATTTAAATTAAAATTAGGAATAGGTCCTTTTAAAGGCCTTTTACTAGAGGGACGTTTATTAGCGGGAAATATAAACGCAAAGGTAAAAAAACGCCGTAACCCTGCAAATAGGCTTCGGCGGTAAACCGCTAAAAAGCGACCAATTTTTTACGTTAGGCAAAAAGAGCGATAAAAGCGGGGTTAACCATTAGCATATTAATTTCGTCATTTTTTTAGTAATACGTAAGCATTCCGTTTAAACACGTTTATTTTGTATATCGTTAAATATAATTGCGGAAAGGTTATGGCAAATGGCTATTATATCCGTATCGTTTTTAGGGTAAAAAAAACCGTTATCGAATTATTAAACAAATATGTCTTATAAACGGCGAAGAATTTTTTAAATAATTCGTTTTTACGAAATTTAAAGTATCCGGGCTATTAGTAAGGTATTAATAATCGGGCGGGGATTATAATACGAAACGGAAAAATAAAACTTACAATTTAAATATTACTTTTAAAACCGCGGGTTTATTTATAATACCGCGGAATAGCGGAAAAGGTATTATAATCCGTTTTATCAAACTGTATTTTGAAAAACTTTATAGCGGTTTCGTTAAAAGTTATACCCGATTCCGATATAATTTCGCGATTAGCGTTATTATAAAAACCGTCTTTATTAGCTTTTTTAATATTTCGATAATAGGAGTATTTTTTAAATTAGGAATTTAAGGGTAATATTAATAAAATTTTAAAAACAGCAATTTTCAGATATATTGGAAAAATCTCTCTATATTATAAATATAACGCTCGTTAAGCTTAAATAAGCTTGATATTATACGTAGGTATATAACGGAACTTTTATTACCAGTAAATTCGCTAAATGAAATTAGCGTAAAATTACTACGAAAAAGGAATAATTTACAGTAAAAAAGGAAAAAATAAAAATATAACTTATAAAAGTTTAGCTTAACGCCACGCTTTAACCGTTTTAATTAGCCGCTTTTTAGCTAGCATAAGCTTAAATATCGCGTTAACCGGGCGTTAAACGGTATAATATATTAAGAAAGCCGATAAAAAAAAGCTAACCGTATCCGGAAGGTACGTAGCAATACGTCCGGATCCGGAAAATATAAGGCGCGCTTACCGGATTTAAAAGCGAAATTACGCCTTAAAATACTAATAAAAGTCGTAAAAACCATATAGGGATAATACCGAAACCCGATAATTACCTACTGAAATTACGCCGTAATTTAACAATACTAATTTTCTTTTTTATATTTTAGCTATAAGGGGTACGGAAAAACCTCCTACTTACCTGTATAATACGTAGCGGATATGCGGAAAAATCGAAGCGACCCGAGTTTTTCCCGATTAAAAGGGTTTTATAAAGTCATATAGAAATTTAAATTAAGAGAGATTCCCTACGGCTTATGTAAGCCGAACAGGTTAAATAAACTTATATTTATATATATTGTTATACTAAAAAATGCTACAATTTTCGGTCGTTTTTCAATTTTTACAATGCGTACAGCTTTAAAAACTCCAAAATGGCGTTTGTTTGTCGTGCATTTAGTAAAACTATAGCGATAAATGCGATTATTATCGTAAAGGTTCGATTTCCTTTTCGGATAAAAATAATGTTTTTTTTCCTAATAAAAGGAATATTCACTTTAAAAAAGGGAAAATAGTACGGCGAGCGTACATAAAGCTTTACCTAATATCAGGGCTATATTTGGTTTAATAACCCAGTTTAATTAAATTGCATATTAGGGGTCCTTTAAGTTTTTATAATACGTTAATAGCCTAAGCCTATCACCTTTAAGCTTATAGCTGGAGCTATAAATTGTTATTTATAACGTACAGTTTTTAGCCGGATTAATTTCCTATAAATAAATTTTTACCTTTACAAATACCATTCGTTTTCTAATACGCATATATATTAGCTATATATCGGTTCCGTAATATTTTATAAAAGTTAATCCTTTAGCATTCGGGTTATTAATAGAAAAAGATATTAAATTACGACTATAGGTAGCAATTACCGTACTTACCGGATTTTATAAAAGAAATCCTTAAAGTTTAACTTTTAAAAATCCATACGAAAATAACTACTAGTAGGTTAGCGATAAAAAATTTATAAATTTAATTTTTTTACGTTTATAACCGTTTCGGGAATTTTAAAATACAATATTTAAAATACGCATTTATTAATAAAGCAGCTTAAAATACGGACCTTTAAGCTTTTTTATAAAAAATCGAAACGGATTTAGGAAATATACGGAAAAAAAGGCAAACTAAGTTCGTTTTGGTAATAATACGCTAATATAGCGGAAAACCTTTTTCCGATTTTTTAGTACGCTAAAATACGGAACGGTATAAAGCCGGCGCTAAAAATAAGATTTTTATAGCTTTAATAACCTTTCTAAGGGTAAAATTCGATAATAAACTATAATAACGGTTTAATTTTAAAGCGACGTAACTAATAAACGTTAAAAGGTTTATTATTTTATTTCGAAAATTAGAAGGAATATTTAGCGTATAATAGATAATACCGATTTACGATAATACGTAATAAGTAAATATAATAATAAAAGCTTTTTTAATATTAACCAGGTTTTTTTTAAATAAACGGGATATTTTAAGCGCAATTATCTATAAAAAAAAGCATATAAAATTCTAAAAAGGAATAAAAGGAAAGGGAATAAAAAAACCCCCGAAAAATGCAAAATAGCGAATAACCCCCTATTAAATGCATACCGTAACCGAATTAGCCTTAAAAAGCAATTAGGACGGACTTACCACGGTATTTAAATATAATTAGCTAATTTTATAAAACGGAGCTTACGTAACGCCCGCTATAATATTCCTTACCTTTTAAATGGTAAGTTAAAACGGTAAGCTATAAGGCTATATAGCGGGGTTCGGATTAAAAAACGGGTTCGAATTACCTATTTATAAGCAACAATTATAGATTTTAAATAGGCATATATATTACTAACGGGATTAAAGTAATATATTTCCGTTTAAAAACTTATAAGGTATAAAAGGGGTATTATACCAGGAAAGGATATATTAAAAGACGGAAATTAAAAAAGACTAATTATTTAACGGTAAAAGCAATTACAAAAAGGTTAAAAAACGCCCGTAAATTTTCAACCCTAAGATAGTCGGCTTTAAGCGTACGCCGGGAAAACCCCGAAATAGGGGTTCCGGAAATGTAAGTTCGGGGATATATAATAGGTTAATACCTTAAGGCTATCATTTTTAAGCTTATAGCTATAGCTATAAATGGTTATTTATAGCGTACAGCTTTCGGCCGGATCGGTTTTTTGTAAATAGTTTTTTACCTTTATAAATATTATTCGTTTTCCAATACGCGCGCGTATCGGCTATATGTCGGTTCCGTAACAAAAACTATATAAAGATAATAACGAAACCCGATAATTATCCACCGAAATTACGCCGTAATTTAACGATATTAATTTTCTTTTAAATATTAGCTATAAAGGGTACGGAAAAACCTCCTACCTATTTGCATATATATATATATATATATATAAATTTATTTACCCTGCTCGGCTTATATAAGCCATAAGGAGTTTCTGCTTATTTAATTTTCTATACGACCCTATAAAAACCTTTATCGGGAAAAAAATTCGGGTCGCTTTAACCTTTCCGTATATCCATTGCGTATTATATAGGTAAGTGGGAAGTTTTTCCGTCTTTCCCGTAATTAATATATAAAAACAAGAAAGTTAATATTGTTAGGTTACGGTATTATTTAGGCGGGTAATTGTCAGGTTTCGGTATTATCCCTAAATAATTGCCGCGGTTTTTATTAATATTTTAGGTACGGTTTCCCCCGGGTCCGGTAAGCGCGCTTCGTATTTTCCGTATCCGGACGCGTCGCTATATGCCTTTTAAATCCGGTTAGCTTTCCCTTTATTTGCCTTTTTAATATTAATTCCTTTTAAAGCCCGTCGGTTTTAACCTTCCTTCCTTTTTATTAACCTTAATATTGGAATAATGGATATTAATCGCACATGGCTAAAGGGATACGGGGCCCCACAAACGGTCCCCACGCCGCAAAGCCTCATATACCGGCGGTACCGTCTCTAAAAAACGGGATCTTCCTAATGCCTCGAACACGCACGAAACATGCACGCGTTCCGGCACCGAGATCACACGACTTAATATCGTACGATTTCCGGATATACCGTCAATGCAAATAACGGGACTACCTTCGTACAAAGGTAATTTAAAACCGCTAATATATATATATATATATATATATAAGTTTGCCATTTATCGCACGATAGTAATAGTAAAAAAAGAAAAATTATAGAATAATAAAAAATACTGCAATAACATATATTTAATAATGCTGTACGTTCTTTTAATACCATTATTAGATATCCTTTAAACGGTTTACATTTTGGTAAACGAATCTTAATTAGTAAATCGATTATTAGCATATAATTGTACATTTACAAATTGGTAACGTTTATAACAAGCGGTACACCTTCCGACGAAAACTAAATAGGAATTCGTACGAAAGGTACCGTGCTATATTTTAGATTGCAAATTCCTAGGAAATTGCAAAAGGGACTAAAAGCAAACATTTAAACGAAACCTTTAGAATTTCGCACGTAGCAAATCTAATTAAATAGGGCGGACCTGCTATATATAAAAAAAGACGAAAATTATACGCTATTATGCATTTTCCTTTTTTTATTTTTTTGTTACCTATTTTCCTTACTTTTAACATTCGTACGAATATATTATAGCAATACCAGGAAACTACTAATTTCCGGAAATACCGACCGAATTACCGGACTAAAAACCCCTGCTTATCGATATCCAAAAATATATCGTATAAAGCAACTTTCCAGCTTTAATATAAAAAAAATAGACCTTAAACTTTAAAAAACGATCCTAAATTTCGCACGACCTAACCGGAAATATCTTAATACCTATTTCGCATAAAGCATTATAAAAGCTATTTAGCTAAATATTAAATGCAAACGATTACGAAATATATTCCGGGAAAAATTCGATAAATGGGAACTTTAGCATTAAAATTTCGTTAACCGTACATTCCGAAAAACAATAGTTATATTATTAAAAAAAGGAATATTAAAGCTAATCCTTAAAAGAACGATAAATGACAAGTTTTTCCGAATTATAGATCGTATATTTCCAAAATTACCTGCCCGGATAGCACTATCCAGATAATATACGCCTATTTACGTTTTAAAAGTCCTCCTATTTATCGAACGGGACCAGGCTTAGGGATAATAGCAAATAGCTATTCCTTAAAGCGCATAAAATATACGGAATACCCCTTTTCCGATCCGTATAAACCAGCCGAAAACCGAAATAATCCTTTTAAAATAAAGGATAATTATAGAAATTCGTATATTCCTATAGCAATAAATAAGATAACCGGACCGTACGATCGAACTAATAAACGATTATAACTTCCCGCTATTGTACGAGGTTATTTTAAAAACCTTGGAAATGGCTAAGATTTCAGCATTTTAAAAAAGGTGGAAATCCGTACGAAACTATATAAAAAAACCGTACGATATCCTATTAAATAAAATATGCATTTTTATCGGAATATACTAACGTTTTAGGATTAAAGAAATACAATACTATACGGTATTTCCGGATATTTTAACCAATTGTACGGAAAAAAATTTTATTAACCATATCGGCCCGAATAAACGCTAAAATAAAATATATAACCTTTTCGACGTACATTTCAATTTAAAAATGAATTATAATTTATATTATACCGATTAAACTAATATTACTTTCGTACGATAAAAAAAAAGCATTTAAATAAAACCTTCCCTAAATAACTAAAATTAATGCTCGATAAATTATAGCTTATATAACGAACTTTCGGGAAAGGATACTAAAAAAAGATAATTTTACATACGATAATTGTACGAACTTACAGAAAAATACCCGAATTCGAATATATATTATTTATATAAAAACCTATATATAAAGCACTATTTACCGATTTACGTACGTTTTTCCAAATAATAATAGTAAAATTTTCGCAATAATAGTACTTATTTAATAACCAGCCGTACGATATTAACTATACCGATAGGAAATACTTTAATAATACCTTTCGGTATAAGCCATACGCAGGAAACCACCCCGTACGAACCAGTTTAATAATTAAGGCATATAATAACCCCCTTTCCGTACGAAATTAGGCATTTTCCGAATAAAAAGGTGCTACATTTGCAAAAAGGAAGGGTATTAATTAACCAAATATAGCCAAACTGAACGGGAAAACGTACGATAAAAATATTTACAGTTATACGAAAATATCGGGATAAAAGGAAAAAGCTTTGCTAATTTCCTTTAGTAATACGAAAGTATCTAAAATTCGTATAAAAACATTTCAAAAGAAAAATCGTACGATAAAAAACAAAAACTGGAAACTATACAGTTCCTTTAGGTATAAGCGTACATCTATCGGGTAATTAGCGAAAATAAATATACAAAACTTTGTATAATCCCAGCCGACCAGTTTTTTTTCTAAAACCAGTATAGTACGACGTACCAAAGAGAACTTTTCGATATAAGTGCAGCAGAAATATTAATAATAGGGAAGGCCCAAATTTTAGCCTACCTTAAAGAAAACCCTTATACGGAAATCGACTAGACGTTAAATTCGATAGAAGTACGCTTTAGTAGGGAAATAACAATTCGTACGGTTAGCATAATAATAATGGAAAACCCATTAGGTAAAGTAATATACCATATTTTAGATTTATAAATACCGTTCCTATTTAACCTATATAACGTAAATAAATTAAAATGCTTTTTTAATAACATTACAAATAGCATTATACGTAGCAATGGTATAAAAATCCCAATTATTAGGAAATAGGGATACCTATTTTTCAATACTAGCCGTACGGAAGCTGTAACCTTTTTTATAGAAAAACAGCTAAAGCACCTTTATCGGAAATTCGGATACCTACGTATAGAACGCTTCGTACGACTTTTAGAAAAAGCAGGATACAGTAATATTTATAAGGAAACCTTAATTAAATTACCAAAATCTGTTATTATTGTTAAACGCATAACCCGGCTTTTTAAAGGTTTAAATTTAGCATTAAAAATAACTGCGAATTTAACTATAAAGTAGTAATCGATATCGTATACCTAAACGGTAGGAACGCATTGCACGTAATCGACGCCGTAACGCTATTTTAAGCCGCCATTTTTATTAGGTTAATATCTATATAAAATACATAGAACGCACTATATAGGTATTAGATTTACGTATACCAGGGATTTCCGGATATTATTTCGTACGATTTAAAAACTAGCTTTTTATTAGAAATATTCCGGAATAACGCTAAAATCGTAAAAATTACGTATAACGAATTCCTAATTAAAGCCTATTAGGTAATTAGCAAAATCGAACGAGCGTACGTTCCTTTCCGACGAACGTACGATATCCTAACGGAAAAAATCGGACATTATACGGATAAAGAAACTATATTACAAATAGCAGTCAAAGCGTTAAACAATATTATAGGACCAGATAGCCTTATATTAATATTGCTTATTTTCGGAATATATCCTAAAATCGACGAAAATTCGCCCTTTTCCTTAAATATTATATAAAGGAAAAAAGCAGTAAAAAAGGTAATGAAAATGCTTCGTTAAATCCGTATAAAGGTAAATATTAATAAAGCATTTAATATTAAAAACGGACCTCGTACGAACCAAATTTTAGCTTTCCCCTTTACTAACCTAATGCTGGTTTTTAGAAAAAAAGGAAAATAAAAAGGCCCGTATAACAAACTGGCTACCGATAGTACGAACGTAATTTTAAATATAAAAAGCGGACTAAAGGTATTCCGGATTATACAAATAAAGCCGTATAAAACCGAAAAAAAGATAGGAAACTAAAACCTGTAAAAGTAACCCGACCTTAAAAGCAGCGCTTAAAATAATACCAGACAAACCCCAAACTTAAATACGTACGACTTTTTTATCCCTATCCGAAATTCGCTACGTACGATACTAAAGGAAAAAAAGAAAAAAATTCGAAAAAAGCTACTAAAAGAAAAACCAACGTCGTATATAATAACGAAAAAAAATAAAAATTATTAACTAATATTAGAATTATGCGCATAAGGAAAAATTATAACCCCCGGCGCCCCTTTCGAAAAGTTAAACGTAATAAAAATCAAAAATTTAATCGCATAAGGCACTATTAGGATTATTCCGTACAATAAAAAGCAATATAGCTATTTCCGATTTTAAAAAACAAAAATGGTATTTAAAGTAAAAGGAAAAATAACAGGAATTCCGTACGAAAAAAGCAAATTAATCGTACGAAAATTTAACGATTAAAAAAAAATTCCATTTTTATATAATTACTAATAATCCAAAAGATAAACTAACGCTTTTTATTTGCCTTAAAACTAACATTAATGGCTAAAATCGGAATTCGTACGGAATTACGAAATATTATACAAATATACCTATAATTAAAAAAAAGGTTCGTACGAACTATTATCACGCGATTACCAAAAAAATAATCGATAAACTGCTAGTAAATTCGGTTTTTTATATTTGCGGACCATTATACGGAATTGCGGAATTTGGTACTTTTTAATGGGATATATATTACAAATATTATAAAAATAATTTAAAAATAGAAATATTTACGTATAACTTTAACCTATTAATTATAAAACCCAAATATTTAAATTTCGGGATTATAGGTATATAAACCGATAATACCTTAACTTTTACTATCCTAAGATTTTCAAATTTGGAAAAAGGACAATTTTAAAAAGCTAACCTATATACGAAACCCAAAATAACACTTTCGTACGATATACTATTGGAATTTAACGGCTATAAAGTTACATTCGAAAGTTAAAATATTAAAATTATATAAAAGGGATAACTTAGCTAATTTTAGTAAATTAACCTAACAGCGTATAATACCCTTTAGTAGTACGTTTTATAACAAGCGAAAGGAATATATATAGCAATTATTTGCTAATTAAAAGCTATATACGACCTATTAATAGCTACCTAAATAATAACCCCGATAAAAAAGGATATTAATAACCTAAACGTACGCCTTTAATAGTAATTCGATAACGTATAAAAAGGATTTATATATACCCCTTTAAATTTCAAACGTATAAAGCTATATATTTTTATAAATAAATCTTTCGCTAATAATAAAAACTATACATTATAATTAAAATTCCTGGTTATTTTAATAAAAAAAACAGTTCGGACGGAAATAAATTTTACCCTTTAAAGGAATATCCTTTATTAATTATTAACAAAATGCAAAAAGGTTATACGAAATGTCCTAATTAGCAAATTTTATAGGATAATAATAGGATTTAATAATAGCTTTATATTAAAATTAATTATTAACCAAATTATAAAAACCTTCGGCTTTGCATATATCGAAACTGTTATATATATAGATTTATTATTACTATACGAATATTTGGTAAAGCTAAAAAGCATAAACGAAAAAAAACTAATAATCGATATTATATTTTTCCGAAAATCGTACAAACGCTGAAAGATCGAAAAAATCCGCTAAATTAACGGCAAAAATAACCTAAGAAACGCCTTAATAAAAAAAGGTTCGAACGGAACTTTAGCAGCTTTAATTATAACAAATCGCATAACGATCTGCATTTAGGTATATATAGAAAAAAAAAGAAATAAATTAAAAAAACGCTTTTCCTATATTTTATTTTTACTACGCACGAAGTTTAGTTATTTCCGAAAACCCGAAAAAAAGAACAAAAACCCTATCGTACGTAAAACCCCGAAAGGAAAGAAAACCTAAAAAACCTTTAACGTACGAATTAATCGAATTGGATAACAAAACCCGATATAGCCCTAACGTTAGGCAAAGCTTTATATACGCTAGTTGCACTATTTCCGCCTTTTTTAAAACGAATAATGCGTTTATTAGGAAAAGGATCGTTATCCCTATTTAAAAAAGAAATCGAACCCGCGCAATAATAATCGCACTTATCGCTATAGCTTTACCAAATGCAAAATAAATAAGCACCGTTTTGGTACTTTTAAAGTCGTACGTATTACGAAAATCGAAAAACCAACCGAAAATTGTTATATTTCTATATATAGCGACGTATAGCTTAATTTCAGAATTCGATTAAAATCGTACGAAAATAGGATTTGCGCCGGAAAATGCAAGCAATTAAACCGCGTATACCAATATTGCCGTTTTAGTCCATTTGTATAAAAACGTTCCGATTGGGGAAATTGCAAAATATACGCTTTTTATCGTTAATCGCTAGCGTTTAAAAAAAACGCACGCAAATGGGATTACCGAACGGCAATTTAAGCTAATTACCTTAATTGCTTCGATTGTAAATTTTAAAAGCACCGAAAATATAGGCGTTAGGTATAAAGCTAGCAGCTAAAACGATAGCCATTAAAAAAGCCGTACGATAAAATTTCGAAATAGTAGGAAAGTTTAAAGCGTACGAAAGCTAAAAAATACTAAGGCAATGTAAAAGCGCGTACGAAAATAATTAATGGTATAAAAAAACAAGAATCGAAAGAAACGAAAAAAAAAACGTTTATATAATAAGCAGAAAAACGTACGATTTTTTCGCATACCTTTAATAATAAAAATACAGTTACCTTCGATAATACCGGAATAATACAGTTATTTTATACGCGATAAATAAAAAAACGCCACAAAATACAATTACCTCGAAACCGGCTAACAAGATTATAAAAAATATAATAATTCATTTAAAAAATACGCGCCTTTCCCTAAAAAATACAAACCAAAGGGAAAATAACGTACGCCATTTAGGGAAAAAACGTACGATAATACATTTATAAACGATAACGCTAAATTACATTCCTTTTATTACCCTTATTTACCAAACAAAAAAAAACGCACGATTACCTAAATTAACCCAAAGAAAAACGACGTGCGATTAAAAAAAAAGTTACCAATATTGGAATAATGGATATTAATCGCATATAGCTAAAGGGATACGAGGCCTTATAAACGGTCCTTATGCCGCAAAGCTTTATATACCGGCGGTACCGTTTCCAAAAAACGGGATTTTCCTAATGCCTCGAATACGCACGAAACATATACGCATTCCGGTACGGAAATCATACGATTCAATATCGTACGATTTCCGGATATACGGTTAATATAAATAACGGGACTACCCTCGTACGAAGGTAGTCTAGAACTGCTAATATATATATATATATAAATTTGCCATCTATCGTACGATGGTAATAGCAGAAAGAGAGAAATTATGGAACAATAAAGAATACTACAGTAACATATATTTGATAATGCTGCACGTTCTTTCGATACCGTTATCGGATATCCCTTAGACAGTCCACACCTTGGTGGACGAACACTTAATAACGGTAATAATAGCAATAATATCAATAATTACGGTATTAATATATCCTATTTTCCTTCCCGTAACCCTTTTTCGAATTTCTTTTTCGCGCTAACCTTTTTTTAGCTATTTTACCGCGATTTATTATACCGTTTAAGCGTTTAGCTATGACTATATTTAAGTTTATATCTATTAAAAAGCGGTTAAAGTATAACGTTAAGCTAAACGTTTGTAAATCGTTTTCCTCTTTTCCTTTCCGTAGGTTTCTCTTTTCCCGCGGTAACCTTACGCTAACCTTTTTTAATATATCTACCGGTAATAACAGTTACGTTATATATTTCCGTATAATATTACGGTCCTTTAGGCTAAAAAAGCGCTATATTTACGATATAAATATATCCCCCGATTTATCTAGACTGCCGTTTTTATAATTTCGCTAATTTTTCCTTTAAATTTCTAATTTAAAAAATGCGCCTATTATCGGGATATTAAAAAGGTTAATAAAAACGGCTTTTATAATTATACTAATAGCGAAATTATATCGGAATTGGGTATAGCTTTCGATAAAGCCGCTAAAAGGGTTTTCGAGGTCCAGTTTAATAAAACGGACTATAATATTTCCTATGCTATTTATCGGTACTATAAGTAAACTAGCGATTTTAAAGGTAATACCTAAGCTATAAATCTTTTCCTCCTTTTTTTTCGCGTTATAATTACCGTTCGGTTATTAATATTTTACTAGTAGCCCGGGTATTTTAAAGCCCGAAAAAATAAATTATTTAAAAAGTTTTACGCTATTTATAAAGCGTATTCGCTTAACGATTCGGCCGTAATTTTCTTTTACCCCGAAAATAACGCGGATATAAAAGCTGCTTACCGCGATTTTTATACGATAATATTTAGCGATATAAAAAATAAACGTTTTTAAACGGAATATCTACGTATTACCGGGAAAAATAACGAAATTAATATATTAATGGTTAACTTTATTATTATTACCCTTTCCGTAAAGCGTAAAAAGTTAATCGTATTATAGCGGTTTACCGTTAAAATTTACCTGTATAATTGCGGTATCCTTTCCGCCCTTACGGCCGCTTTTCTCGCTGGTAAGCGTCCCGCTAGTAAAAGGCTTATAAAAGGGCCTGCTTATAATTTTAATTCGGATATCGTTATCGCCGATAATAAAGCGGGAAAAGAGGAAAAGGAAGATAACGGTTACGGTAAAGTTACCGAAAAGGGTAAAAAGGGGAAGGAAAAAAAGGGAAAAAAAGGTAGGGAAAAGGAAAAAAAGGAAAAAGAGGAAAAGAGGGATAAAAAGGAAAAGGGTAATAGTAAAAGCGTTAAAGTTATAAAGGGTAACGGTAAAAAATGATTTTAATCGTAATTTTCCGGGTATTACGAAATTAGCGCTATTTCGTAGGTGCTTTTTAGTATTTCTAATATTAAGTTAGTTCGGCGTTTTAAAGTTAGCTTTTTTATTTAGGCTTTTTAATATCTAATAGATTTTATTTATCCTTTATATTACTGTTATATTTATAATTATAAGGATTGCCTTTGGTTAAAAAGTCGCTATAAATTATATTTAGGTTAGGTCGGCCCTTTAAGCTTTTTTTTTACGGGGTCCTATAGGTTCCGCTTTTTAAAGCTAAAGTTAAAAACCTTTTATCCCTTTTCCGGGTATGTCGCCCTATTACGGTAACCTTTCTTTTCCCTTTTTTTCATGTTTTTATCTTTTATTTATTTATAATACTTATTACGAAAGCGTAATTAGGGATTTTCCTTATTTTTATAAATTAGCGTATAACGGTCGCTATATCCCTTTAGCGATTTAACGCTATTACCGATATATCCGGTATTTGCTATAAAAGGTTTTTCCGTTTTTCGTTTAACTTTAGGCAATTTCCTAGCACGTATGTTATAATTTCCGGGGTTTAACCGTAAATATACGTATTATTTATACCGGGGACTTTCCGCAATATTAAATAAGCTTTTAGCTTTACCTTTTCCGTTTTCAATTCGATTAAAAAGAAATTTTCGGTTTTATAAAGGTTATTATAAAGTAATAATTTCATTTTGCCCGGTTTATCCCAGATAATTTCCATTTATTATTTGATTTTTTACCGATTTAATTTATTGCTTTTTCCTTTTATTTCTCCCTTTTCGGGATTATTGCGATCCTTTTGCGCTATAATTTCGCTTTTACCATTCGGTATACAGAATTTATTTTATCTTATATCCTTTTTTTTTATAGTAACCTTTTAAAGTTAGCTATCTAACCGTTTAGTTAAATTTCGAATGGGGGGATAAACTTTTCCATTTTAAATAGCTTATAAGGGGTATTTTTATAAACCTTTATAACCTTTTTTAAATATTTATTTTAGATTTTCGCTAAAGTTTTTGCCGTTTTTTTAAATCCTTTCGAAATTGCGTTAAATTTATTATAAATTAAAGCGGTAAATTTTACTACTACCCTAATTACCGTTAAATAAAAATGCCTTATATTAATAAACGTTAGTTTTTAGGTAATCGCAATTAGGCATATAAAAGCTAGCTGCTAATATACCATTATTTTAGATTTTCGTTATATGGTATATCCAGGTTATTTTCGAATTTACCTATAATCCTAATATCCGTACGCTTTTTTATATTCCTACGGGCTTTACCGTAATTTTTTCGAAATGTAATAAAAGGGTAAGGGGGGCTTTTTTCCTGGTTATTTATAATAGCTGATATTTACCCGGGTTAAACCGCGCCCCGAACTTTTTTATTTATAATAAGTAATTTCGGTAAGCCGCTTTTAGCGTTTTTACCGTTTTAATTATATTAACGTTAAAGCTAAAAATATTAGTATCGTTTATAAATCCGATCGTAATTATCCCTTTTAGGTTTTTTAGCTTTTTATATAATTTTGCGGTATATAAGATAAATAACATAAGGGAAATAAAGGAGCTTTACGGTACCCTATTAAATATTTGCGACGCTTTTAAATTTTCGTTATCGAAATGGAAAGCTGTTATCCTATTATTAAAAAAGCTTTATAACAGTTTTATAACCTATCCCGGATATCCGAATTTTTTAAATTTATTAAGGAAATATATATATAATACCGTATTAAAAGCCCTATTATTATCGAATAAAAATAGGCCGATTATTATTTTTGAATTTTACGCTATTACGATTATTTCCGTAAGTAGTTTTATTATTATTTCGGTAAATTTATATTATCGGTTACCCATTTATTCGTTAAGTAATAGCAAATAGGTTTTTACGGCATTACGAATCTTTTCCGCTAATATTTTATTTAGCGTTTTTTTTATTATTTCCAGTAAGGCTATCGGTCGTTACGTTCCGATTATACGCGGGTTTTTCCTAAATCTTTATAATATTATAGTTTATAATTTCCGGAATTTCGCTAAATAATAACCGAAACGCATATACGCTATAAATAATTCCGCAAATGCCCCGAATAAAAAGGGGCCTATAATTAAAAGGCCGCCGGTAGGGATTCCGGTTAACTTTAAGGCTTTTTACGGGCCTATTTTTTTAGGGTTTTTTTTATATTCCCGTCCGTTATTTTACGGCGAATTTCGAATTTCCTTTCGTTTTTCCCCTTTATCGGGTTGCGTATATCCGTTATTTTAGCGGTCGATTTTGGGAAAAACTTAGCTTTAAAGGCCGCTTTTTTTATTTCCTGGGTTACGGTAATTCCATTTCCGGGTAGCTTTAGCGTTAATAAAAAAGGGGGTAATAAAGGTAAATAATTCCGGTTTTTCGCTTATTTCCCTATTAATTATATGCTTTTCGCGTTTTTTTATTCGTTTCGTATATAGCTATACGTTACGTATATTTCGCTATTTCCTTAATAGCCTTTTTTTCGCTTTAATTGTTTGGCGCATTTCCGTTTTCGTTTTTTTTTATACGTAAGCGTTTCCATTTCCTTTCCGCTTTATGCTTTTTACGGAATAGCTATGAGATTTTTTTGTTTTATTAGCTATACCTTTCCGGTTTCCCTTTTACCTTTAGGACCGTTAGGTTTCGTATTTCGAAAATCGTTTGTAACAGTTTATCCATTTTACAGTTAATCGCTTTAAGGTTATAAAGGGGGGTCCGTATTAGCTTTATCCTTTATTTAGCGATAGCCTTTACGGCCTTTTTATCTTTTTTCCGCTAATTTTATTTTTTTTCCGTTTTTTTATCTAGCTTTTTCGTATCCCCCCGGACCGTTATTATTATCCCCGTATGGTTAATGCTATTTTACCGCTATTTTTTTGGTTTTCCTACCTGGATATTGCTAATCGTTTATGCTAGATTTATCGTTGTATTTCTGTAACCCGTTATTAATTTCGTAGGGGTATTACGGCGAATAAGCAGTTATATCCTCCAGGTGTCCATCAATCCTGTCAGTTTAGCCGTTCCGGCGTATATCGGGGGGCTTCCCTTCCGCCTAATCATCTATCGGTCGTAGCTGCTATAAATAATTAAAAGGAAAAAAGCCCCCTTTACCCTTTTATTATATTTCGGAAAAGTTACGGTAAAGCCCGCAAAAATACGAAAAAGCGCATATATATTAGGATTATAGGTAAATTCGAAAATAGCCTAAATATATTATATAACGAAAATCTAAAAAATAGTATATTAGCAGCTATTTTTTATACGCCTAACTGCGATTACCTAAAAACTAACGTTTATTAAAATAAAATATTTGCATTTAGCGGTAATTAAGGTAATAATAGGATTTACCGCCCTAATTTATTAAAAATTTAACGCAATTTCGAAAGGATTTAAAAGAACGGCAAAAACGTTTGCGAAAATCTAAAATAAATATTTAAAAAAAGGTTATAGGGGTTTATAAAGGTACCCTTTATAAGCTATTCGAAACAGAAATGTTCGTCCCTTCCTTTGAAATTTAGCTAAACGGTCGGGTAACTAATTTTAAAAGGTCGCTATAAAAAAATAAGATATAAATCAAAATAAATTTAGTATATTAAATGGTAAAGGCGAAATTATAGCGTAAAGGGATTATAATAACCCTAAAAAGGGAAAAATAAAAGGAAAAAACAATAAATTAAATTAGCGAAAAACTAACCGATACGGTAATCTTAAAAAGCTAGCATAACTAATAGCAAATTTAAATACCGAAAATTAAATAATAAACGGAAATTACCCGGGATAAACCGGGCAAAAGGAAGCTGCTATTTTACCGTAATTTTTATAAAACCGAAAGCTTTTTATTAATTTAATTAAAAACGGAAAGGATAAAGCTAAAAGCCTACCTAACGTTATAAAAGGTCCCCGGTATAAACGAAACGTATATTTACAGCTAAACCCCGGAAATTATATTATATATGCTAAAAAACTGCCTAAATTTAGCTGAAAAACGGAACAGCATTTTCTAATAAATACCGGATATATCAGTAACGGCGCTAAATCGCTAAAGGGATATAACGACCGTTATACGCTAATTTATAAAAATAAGGAAAATCCCTAATTACGCTTTTATAACGAGCATTATAGATAAATAGAAAATAAAAATACGAAGAAAAAGGGAAAAAAAAGTCGCCGTAATAGGGCGGCGAATTTAGAAGGAGGATAAAGGGCTTCCGGCTTTAGCCCCGAAACGCGGAACCTATAAAACCCTGCAAAAAAAGGGCCTAAAAGGCCGACGTAACCCAAATATAATTTATAATAACCCTTTAACGAAAGGCAATCCTTATAATTACCAATATAATAATAGTAAAAAAGATAAATAAAGTTTATTGGGTATTAAAAAGCTTAAATAAAAAAGCTAACTTTAAAACGCCGAATTAATTTAGCATTAAAAATACTAAAAAGCACTTATAAAGTAGCGCTAACCTTATAATACCCGAAAAATTACGACCAAAATCATTTTTTACCGTTACCCTTTATAACCTTAACGTTTTTGCTATCACCTTTTTCCTCCTTTTTTTCCCTTTTTTTCCTTACCTTTTTTTCCTTCCTTTTTTTCCCTTTTTTTACCCCTTTCGGGAACCCTACCGCGATTATTATCCTTTTCCTTTTCCTTTTCCGCTTTACTATTAGCGATAACGATATTTGAATTAAAGTTATAAATAGGCCCTTTTATAAGCCTTTTATTAGCGGGAAAAACGGCCGTAAGGGTAAAAAGGATACCGTAATTATATAAATAAGCTTTAATAATAAACCGCTATACTACGACTAACCTTTCGCGCTTTACGGAAAGGGCGATAATAACGGGGTTAACTATTAACGTATCAGTTTCGTTATTTTTCCCGGTAATATATAAGCATTTTATTTGGAAACGTTTATTTTCCATATCGCTAAATATTATCGTATAAAAATCGCGGCAAATAGCTATTATATCCGTATTATTTTTAGGATAAAGGAAAATTACGGACGAGTTATTAAACGAATATGCTTTATAAACGGCGTAAAACTTTTTAAATAATTTATTTTTTCGGGCTTTAAAATACCCGGGCTATTAGTAAAATATTAGCGACCGAACGGTAACTATAGCGCGAAAAAAAGGGGGAAAAAAACTTATAATTTAAGCATTACCTTTAAAAGTACTAATCGATTTATAATACTAATAAATAGCGTAAAAAGTATTACAATCCGTTTTATCGAACTAAACCTTAAAAACCCTTTTAACGGTTTTATTAAAAATTATGCCCGATTCCGATATAATTTCGCTATTAGCATAATTATAAAGGCCGTTTTTGTTAGCCTTTTTAATATCCCGGTAATAAACGTATTTTTTAAATTAGGAATTTAAAGGAAAAATTAGCAAAGTTATAAAAACGGCAGTTTATATAAATCGGGGGATATATTTATATTGTAAATATAGCGGCTTTTTAATTTAAAAGACCGTAATATTATATGGAAATATATAACGTAACTTTTATTACCGGCAAATATATCAAAAGGGGTTAGCGTAAGGTCGTTATAGGAAAGGAAAAACCTATAAAAGGGAAAAAAGGAAAACGATTTACAAACGTTTAGCTTAACGCTGTATTTTAGCCGCTTTAGCTAACCGCTTTTTAATAAACATAAGCTTAAATTTAAAGATAGTTGGACGTTTAAACGGCATAATAGGTTATAATAAAATAGCTAAAAAAAGGTTAAAAAGGGGTTACGGGAAGGAAAATGAAATATATTAATATTGTAATTACTAATATTGTAATTACTAATATTATTACTATTATTACCGTTGTTAAGGTTAATAGGAAAAAAAGTTAAAACTAACGGGCTTTAAAAAAAGTTAATATTAGGAAAGTAAAAAAAAAGGCCGACCGGATCCGGAAAGCATATAATGATGCGTCCGGATATGGAAAGCATAAAACGCGCCTACTGGACCCGGGAAAAACCGCACCCTAAAACATTGATAAAAACCGCGGTAATTATTTAAAAATAATACCGAAACCCGATAATTATCCGCCGAAATTACGCCGCGACCTAACGATACTAATAAATTCTTTTTTTTATATACTGGTTACGGGAAAAACGGAAAAACTTCCTACTTACCTATATAACACGCAGTGGATATGCGGAAAGGTCGAAATAACCCAAAATTTTTTTCCCGATAAGGGCTTTTTTATAAGGTCGCATAGAAAATTAAATAAGCAGAAACTCCATATGGCTTATATAAGCCGAACAGGGTAAATAAATCTATATATAATTCGTCCTTTAATATATTTTCGTACGAATTTTAGATATTTTCCTACGATTATAGGTATTTTTATCGTATGTTAATTCGTTCGGTTTAGCTGTATTTAGTTAATCAGCATCCTTTTTTGCAAACGTAGCGTTTTTTTATCCGATATTACGGGCTAAGCCGCGAGCCGACTATTGGAAGGTGCCGAAATGGAATTATTTAGGTGCTTGTTAGGAAAGGCTCGCTAGTATATCTAGCTAAGGGAAATGGTAGGCTTATATATATTAGTTAGAACGGTAGGCCGCGGCTGGGTCTTATCGGTCTTTATTTGAAATTTAGCTATAAAGGGCGTAGCCCTTTATTATAAGGTCCGTATTTCTAGTTCGGAATTATGATATAGCCGCCTTTTCCGGGGCCGTTTCCGGGCCGGGCTGTATAATTTCCGGCCTTTCGTTTTTATTTTCCTTTGGTAGTCCGATACGGTAATTGTATTTACCGTTGGAAAATACCGTACTAAGGTTTTTCCGTATCCGGTACGCTGTTTTATCGGTATGCGGTATTATTAATTCGTCGGGCGTTATAAGCGTATCGGGTATATGCGTATTTTCCTTTTATTATGGATATATTTTAATGCCTTCCTTTTTGGGACCGCCGCGTTTTTTAGGCTTTTTTTATATATTTGCCCGCTTTATATATCGGGCCTAAACCTTTTCCTTATAGGTAAAATTTTCCTTTCCTTTTTTATTTCGTTTTTTTCCTTTCCCGATATTACGCCTTTTCGTTTTTTCCATTCCCTTTCCATTATACCGATATTAATTCCTTTTATTTCGCGCGTTTTTCGCTTTAATATTTACTTTTACCGCTAATAGTGGTAATAACGAACGTCGCCTTAATAGTAGCGATAATTTCGAACGCGTATATTAATAGGTTCCGTTTCGCTTTTTGTTCGTATTTGCTGATTTTTTTTAGCGTAAAAAGGCCGTTATCCGTCGCGCTATTAGCGATTTCGCTATTAAAGGTGATAATAACGACGATAAATCGGTTTTGGTTTAATAGTAGCAATTCGAATGCGAACTATATATAAATAAATTTAAAATTAACGGCAGGCTATTGTATAACATTACGTTTACCGAAAACTGTAATTTTTATTATAAAAGCAAAATTAAATGCATCCGTTTGGACGTTAAATTTATGCGCGCGCCCGTTTTCCGCTGCATTTAGCGGGAGGTATGCAAAATTATTTTAGGCGGTAAATACGTCGTTATTAAGGCGGTTATTACTAATAAATCCGCTAGCGTTAAAGCGTATTATACGGTTTTTTCCGCCGAATTTTATTAGGCGTATATCAAATGGCATTATGCTTTTATTTCCGCCCGTATTGCGCTTTTTTCCGTTACTGCTATATCCGCCTTTAACGTCCCGACTGCCTTTACGCTTTTGGTACTTTTACGCTAATTAGGAATTTAATACCTTCCTATCATAATAGCGGTAATAATTTTGCTATATAAGCGATAATTACGTTATAATAATAGGGTAATACCGTTTAGGTATTCCTTCCTTATTCCCTTTTTTTATCGTTTTTACCGTTTATTTTTTTATAGGAATTTGCGCGTTAGTAATATAAGGCTTTCCTGGTTGCGTAACGGGCGTAAAGCGTTTAAATGGCCATTATTTTATGGGGCATTACCTAGGCTTTCGCTAGGTTTGCGCCGGGTATTACTACCTTTATCCCCTTTACCGCCCCCGTTTTTATTGCTTTTATCGCTTTTGCATTTCGTTTTCCTTTTAATTTCGGGCATAATCGTATTAATTCCCGTAAACGTAGCTATTTGCTATTGCCTTTATATCGGGCTACTATTATGCGTAAATATTATATATGCGAATTTCGAATTCCCCGGGCGGGGGACGGTAATAATAAAGAAATATATTATAATTTTAGCTCCTAATAGGTTATAAAGCCTGTTTTATTCCCTGGCTTTATTTTGGTAATTTAGCAGCGGCATATCGGCGTTTATTTAATTACGGGTTATTTTTTTTTGCGATTGCGCTTTTTTAGGCCGTTATTTATGTATATATCCCCTTATTTAGCTTTAAAACGGTCGAACGCTTTTATATTTTGGAATAGTTTTAAAGGCTGCTTTTTAGCAGTATTATAGCTTGTATATTTAATTAGCGCTTTTTTATAATTTCCGTATCCTAGCGTATTCCGTACCGCGAATATTTTTTTAACCTTCCATTTTTTATATGGCTTTTTATTAAAGCCGTTTATTATTAATGTCGGAAATGGCCTGGTATCGCTTATAAATTAGGAAAAGAGCGCGTTTTTTACCGCCCGTTTTATTAATTTAATATGGAAGGTAAAGTATAACCTTTTAGGTATATTTAGCGTAATTGTTAAAGGAAAGGGGACTATTATTATTATAAATTTACTATATACCTAGTTTAGTTTTTTATAAGGCCTGTTTATTTTAATATTACGTAAAGAAAGCTAAACTTTATTGTTTACCTGATACTTTTCCATTAATTGTTTTTATTTATTTTCGTTGCGCTTTTATTTTTATTATACGTACGCCGTTACGGTTACGGCTATTTTTATACCCTTTTACAGTTTTACTATAAATGCGGCGGCCCGCTTTTTGCTATTTATCGGTAGGTAGGTGGTATGTATTTTTTTATTTAAAACCGTTTTAATATTATATTTTAAAATAAAACGGTTAGGGCTAAAACCCGTAATTGAAAAGTCCCTATTGTTAAACGCTAATTGGTAGGTTATTAAATATACTAGCTAATCGTTTTAGGCGAAAATGATAAATAACGGAAATAATGCTGCACTTTTTAATTTATGCGTTTTATCCCGCTATCCCTTTAAAGGTAGTAAAAGGTAAAAAGGAACTGTTCGGTCCCTATAAGGTAATAAAGTTCCGTTTAAAAACCGCCGACCTAATCCGATTTTTATCGGAAATAATAGAATTTAGGAACCCCCGGAACTATTATTACGTATTACGGAATTAAAACGCGTATTTTTCGGCTTTTATTATCGTTATAGCTTTTAATTAAACGTATTTCGATAGCCTATCTGTTAATATTATTAAGTATTTCGGAAAATCTTCGTCGGGTTTTGGGAAATTTATTATAAAATCTATTAAAATTTATAACTAAAACCGTTCCGCTATCGGTAATAATTAAAGGAAGCTTTACTTTAGCTATTTTAAAAAGCGCGATTTTTTGCAAATATCGCAATTATATATATACCGCTTTGTATTTTTTACTATCCTGTCCTAATAGTAGTTTTTTTTATAGGATATAATACGTATTTTCCCGACCCGTATATTTTACGAACGGTAATATATAGGTTTTATAAAAGACCGCGGTAATTAGGGGTTTTTATATAAGGAGCTATAGGCGTTTTTTATATTAGAACCCATTTTGCGCGCTAATCGAACAGTTGGCAATTTGCGTTCGTATTATCGTTTCGGGTAAGAACCATTTCGTATCGCTTAGGATTACGTCCTTTTTCGCCGTATAAGTTTGGTTTTTTTTAACGCTTCGTTTTAAAGTTCGGCTAATTGGGGGCTAACGAATAATGTAGTTTTTTTTAAATAAGTATATTAATTCCAATACGGGATCGGTTCGGATTTAAATTAGGGTTAAATAGGTAATTGGTTTTATAAGCTAAAAGATTATTGTAATACGCTTTTCATTCGTATCGTTTTGTTTTTTACGGGAAAATACGTCCGGTAGGATAATTAGCCGTCCTAAACGGAACCGGAAGGTATAACTAAATTTAAATAGTATTTCAGTTTAGCGCATTTAGCGTTCCGTTATTTTTTTAAATTTCGAAAAGTATTTTAGCGCTTTATGGTCGGTATAAATAGTAAATGGTTCCCGTATATTACTAAATTCGGCTTTTTACGCTTTTAAATATAATATTACCGTTAAAAGTTCTTTATTATAAATAGTATAGTTCCTTTATTTAGGCTTTAATTTAGCGGAATAAAAGGCGATTAGCTTTTAAATGCTATCGTTTCCCTTTTAGGAAAGGTAACCTTTTAATATTTCGTTAGAATAGTTTATTTCCATTTTCGAACGGCGTTCCGGGTGCCATTTAACTAATATTAAGGTTTAGGTAAATGCAAATTTTAATATTTCAAATACCGTATTAATTTCGTTTATTTATTCGAATAGGGTTCCTTTTTTTATTAGCCGTATTAATAGGGCTATTAATTCGGAATATTTATCGATAAAATTTCGGTAAAAGTTCGCAAATCTTAGGAAGCTTTTTAAGCTTTTTAATTTTTTCGGGGCTTCCTATTTTTTAATCGCCCGGATTTTTTAAAGTCCGTTTATATCCTTTTTCCTGCTATAATAACATACCCCAGGTATTTTACTTTTATTATTGCAAATTTGCATTATATAGGTTTAGGTTAAAGTTAGCTATACGTAATTTTTTTTAGGATTTTTTTAATTTTTTCCATATAATCCTTTTTCGAGCTTAACGTATAAATTAGTATATCGTTTAGGTATACCGATACGTAATCGTTTAGGATATTTATTAGGGTATTATTAATGTATTTTTTAAAATATTACGGGTACGTTAACTAATCCGAACGGGTAAACCAGCTATTTAAAAAGGCCGAAATAGGTACGGAACGCCGTTAAATACTTATCTTTTTTATAATCCAAATTTTATAAAACGCTGATTTAATATCCATTTTCGTAAATTATCGCGCGTTTAATACCGAACGGAACGTTTTTTTTATTAAAGGAAAAGGGTATTTATTTACCTTAGTAATTGCATTTAAAGTTCGGTAATCTATATATAATCGCTATCCGCCCGATATTTTTTTAATTAGGAAAACTAATACCGCCGTCGGGGAAAAGCTAGCGTAAATTTACCCTTTATTTATAAGGCTAACAATTTATTTTTTAGCTTTAGGAATTAATCCCTTAGTATATTATATAACTATCTTTAGGGTAATTCCGGGGTTTTCCTTTTCCTGTTTTTTTTAAGCCTAATATAATAATCGTTAATATCCTAATACGGGGGTAGGGTATTAATTTGCGATTCGTTAAAAAGGTTTTCGAATCCCCGTAATTTTATAGGTAGCGTTTTTTTAAAGCCGATTTAAAGGTTATCGTTTATAGTATACGTATTATTTTTTTTAGTAACGTAATGGTAAATACGTATTTTAATTCCGCATTCCGTTTTTAATAGCGGTAGGTTACGGTAAATATATTCCTAATTAGGACGGTAGGTTTATCCGTTATTAAGCGTTAATAAATCGCTTTTATTTAAAACCTTTTCGTATACCTAATATAAAACTGGCCCTAAGCCGGGTTTAAGGTAACTTTTTGCCTTTTTAGCTATAGGAACCCTAAAATTACGTTTCGGGGCATTTTTAGGATTATATAAAATAGCATAGGTTTTAACCATCCGTTAATATCCATTTTATATTCCATTATTTTTATAATAATTAAAAAAATCCGGTTTAGGATTATACCTAACGCTTTTAAATATCCTAACCGGATTTTTTTCGCGTTTAATTTTATAGCGCATTTTTCGTTTATTACCGTATAGCATTTATATCCCGAATTTACTAAAATATTAACAAATTAGCTATTATTTAATAGCGTAAGGATAATAAACGGGGGATTATTTATATTTTTTTTAATTACTAATAGTTTTTTTTCCATTTTTTTTGAAGGGGATTTTCTATCAGTAATAAATTTGCCGCGCGGGTTTTTATACCCCTGATCGAAATTTAGCCCGGGGGTTATTCGTTTCCCTATTATTTTTAGCCTTGGGTTCCTTTAGCGGTGTTCGTTATCGTTAGTCGGATAAACGTTCGAAAGGAATATTTTTAATACCGGTAGGACCTATCGCTATATTTAAGGCAAATTTCCGATTTGCGTTTTATTTAGTATTATTCGGGGGTAACCTATATTACGTATAGGCGGTTTTAGCTTACGGGTTAGGTATAAATCGTATTTATCCCTATTATTAGCGTATTTTTATCGGGGTTCCTTTATCCCCCTATCCCTATCGTTTAAATTTTTAACGGGTATTTTCGTTTATAGTCGATCGTTTTTAGGTTTTAAATAATACGGTAGTATACCGCTATTATTTGGGCGTATTTTGAAATATCGTTTTATACCGTTACGGCCGTATTCCGTAAGCGAAGGGAAATACGGTTTCGGAAGTAATTAATTTTAATTTTATTAAATTACCTTAAACCGCCCGTTATTATTAATAATATTTCGAATTAGGTATAAAATTATACAAATATTTGCTTCGAAGCTATCCGTTTTATTTTAAATTGTGCTAAAGCCTGGGATTTTTTATAAAGGTTATTGGAAATCGAAATTAGGTAATTAAAAAATATGTTAGGATTATATGCCGTATTATTACCGCCGTATTTGTAATATATTCGGACGATTTTTTAAGGTTTAAAAATTAAAAAGGTTTAAATAAATTCGAATTAGTTTTATATATCGCCTATAAATAGAGCGTTTCGTTTACGTTTATAGGTTACGTTTTACTTTTATACCGAAAACAATACGCCGTTATTATTATATATAGGGAGGTTTTTTAAAGGCTTCCTTTTTATTACTATAATAATTTATTAAAGTTAATTTAGGTCCGGGCCGGTATCGGTCGGTAAAGTGGTAAATTCCGTAAACCGTTATTCCGCTTTTTTTAAGCGTCGTATTACGTCCGTTAGCTATATAAAGGGGGGGTTAAATTGCGTTATTATAATTACTTTAGGAATAAAAAGAAATATTTAAAATATTACGGGCTAGACCGTAAGCTAATTGCTGGAAGGTATTGAAATGGAATTATTTAGGTGCTTGCTAGGAAAGGCTCGCTAATATATTTAGCTAAGGGAAGTAATAGGCTTATATATATTGGTTGGAACGGTAGGCCGCGGCTGGGTCTTATCGGTTTTTATTTAAAGTTCAGCTATAAGGGGCGCAGCCCTTTGCTATAAGGTCCGTGCTTCTAGTTCGGAACTATGATATCCGAGAGGTATTAGGCTTTATACGGAAAGAGGTTTATTATATATTAAGGTTATTAAACTGGTTCGTATAGGGTGGTTTTCCTTTTTATAGCTTATACGAAAGGTTATTATTCAAATATTTCCTATTGGTATAATTAATATTATAAGGCTGGTCATTTAATAGATATTATTATTATAAAAGTTTCGCTATTACTATTTAAAAAAATATATATAGGTCGGTAAACAGTGCTTTATATATAGGTTTTAATATAAGTAACGCGTATTTAAATTTGGGTATTCCTTTGTAAATGTATAAAACTGTTATATATAGAATTATTTCCTTTTAATATCCCTTTCCAAAAGCTTTTTAAACGAATTGCAATTTATCAAATATTAATTTAAGTTATTTAGGAAAGGTTTTATTCAAAGGTTTATTTTTCTATCGTACGAAAGTAATATTAGCTTATTTAGTATAATATAAGCTATAATTTAGCTTTAAATTGAAATGTACGTTTAATAGGTTATATATTTTATCCTAGCGTTTATTCGTACTGATATAGTTAATGAAAAAGTTTTCCGTATAACTGGTTAAGATATTCGGAAATACCGCGTAATATTGTATTTTTTTAACCCTGAAACGTTAGTATATTCCGGTAAAAATACGTGCCTTATCCGATAAGATGTTATATAGTTTTCTTATATAGTTTGTATGGATTTTTATCCTTTTTAAAATGCTGAAATTTTAGCTATTTTTAAAGGTTTTAAAATAACCCCTACGATAGTAGGAGGTTATAGTTTTCGATTGATTTAACCGTACGATCCGGCTATCTTATTTACCGCTATAGGAATATCCGGATCCTTTCGGTTATCCTTTATCCTTATATGTTTTAAAGGAAAGTTATACGCTTTTTCCCTTAAGTTTAGTCCCGTTCGATAAATGGAAGGATATTAAGGCTATAATTAAAGGAAGGTTATTTAGATAATGCTATCTGTTAAAAGGTATTTTGGAATGCAGGGTAATTTGGGCCCTAAAGCCACTGTAATTACAGTGCTTTAGGGCCTATATTGTATACTGTCGCTTTTCTATTTATAGTGATCCTAGTGAGGGTGTATTGCTTTCCCTTATATACCTTCCGATATGCATCCCGTACATATTCCGCCTTAGGGGCCTCCGGTGCCCCAAGCGACTTTCCGAAAAATTATTTTATATGGGGATTTTTAAAAATCGACTTACGGCTACCAAAGCCATCTCTGCGTTAGGCTTCCAAATCTGACTTAGGCGTGGCACCCACTTAGGTTATAGGGTAAGTGTATAGCGGTCCTACAAAGGTACAGGGTAGCCTTTTGGTACGTATACCTTATGCATTTTTAATGTATTGCACCTATCTGTAATACCACGTATATAGGGTAGGTCTAATAATGCAAATAGCACTTAAGCTAATATACACCCTAACGTAATACAATTAGCTACAGGGTAAGTAGTATGGTATTATTGTTATAAAGAGATTCCTTTTTAGCAGCTAATATAAATATCAGCCTAGGGTAATCTTATAACCTAAGTATTATTATAAGGTAAGTGCCCTAAGTAATAATCCCTGTATGCCGGAGCTTATTTTAACAAAAATAATAATTCAGCATTTTTCTATTTATTTATTATTTTATATATTTAATCTTATAAGTTCCTTTTTCAGTTATTAATTTGTTTAGTAAATAATATACAGTTAGAATTTACTTATTTTATATTTATTCCTTTATATTTTAAAACTCAGTCTAATAACCTGGTACTTATTAAGCAAATATAGTTTCTTATTTATTACTTAAAATGCAAGTTCCATACTGTTAAATATCTCGCTACCTGTTATAGTACTATCAAAAGTAAACTTCGTATAGAGGCAGAATGGGCACTGGGATTTACTAGGAACTAGCGGTATTTGTACTGGTAGGGCTAAAAGTAACCAATTGCAAGGGAAATCCCTTCGGAAAGGGTTTTTTTATTAATAATAGGGTTTATAACGACAAATCATCCTTCTTTAACCTTCCCCCTCCTTTTTCGTTAGGTAAAAAGGCTATCCCTATAAATCCCCTATATCTTTCTTTATAAATATCCGTAACGGATACCGGCCTTTTTTTTATCTGATATTATTAGTATAGTGCGGTTAAAATACCGGTACTTTACCGATATTTATAGCTAAGCTTAGCCTTATATTACCCGACCCCGCTTTATACGTTAAACCAGATCCGTATACCTAATATATTGCCTTTTCCTAATAAGGCTTATTTTAAACCGTTAAATATGGCGGATCGGCGCTTCCGGCGAAGATACCGGAATTTCCCCGGTTCCTTTTCGGTTGTTCCCCGCGGCCGGAAAATTGCGGTTTAATAGGCGCCTATTAACGCTATATTATCGGTAGCCCGGCAATTTCGCTTTTATTTCCTTTTTAGTACCTTCCGGTATTTTCTATCGTAATTGTTCGATTTTACTGCTTAATTAGAAGGTTTCCGTTTAATATCGCTAAAAATAGGGTTATTAGGGGTATATAAAGAATTTTCCCTTTCCCTTTTTCGTTTTTCGATCGGGTTTTCCTTTTGTAAACCCGATAATAATAACGATAATAACGATAACGATAGCCGGTAAATTACCCCTTTAACCGTTAATATTAGGATACCGGTACCTAACCGCCGGTTAGAAATATTTCTTTCCGTTATAAATAAAGCCTTTTGCGAACTTTACGCTACGCCCCGTATTAACGATAACGATAACGATATTTCCCTAAATAGCTTTAATAACCTTACAGGGTTTCGCTATATTTCTATTATCGCCGTTATTATTAGTTCGTTAATATCCGTTATTACGGTAATTCGCTTTAATATTAAAGCTTTAGGTAAACGGCTTACTAATAACCTTCCGGTATTCTTTTAGCGTACCTTTAAAAAGAACGCCGCTAAAAAAAAGCGTACCGTTCGTAAAGAAAAGCGTCGTAACGCTTTTAATAGCAATAAATTTAGCGCTAATTTTAATTCAAAAACCACTTTTATTTATATGGGGGTATATAACGGTATTTTTCCGGTATTTACTATAAATACCTAATAGGGTAACGGTTAAGATTTTATTTATATCCCCCTTTTTAAAAAGCAGTATATTAAACGTAATATTTCTTACGGCTAATATTTTATCCGAAAGGCGAACTAAAATTTCGCTATCGATTTTCGTTTCCCGATATATTCCGATAACGTAACGGGGTTTTTTAAATATATCTATTATAAGGATATTATCGGTAACAAATCCTATATCGAAATCCCTAAATAGGTTTAAAAACCGGCTTGCAATTTCCGTCGCTTTTTCGAAACGGTCCATTTTATTTAGCCTAAACGGATATCGGAATTTTTTATAAAGCTTACTAAAACCTAAATAATAGTACGTAAACCTATTTAAAAGGCTAAAATTATATATACCATATTAGTCGATTAGTTAGCGCGCTATAACCGTTAGGCTAAAATCCAGGAACGTATCGAACGGAAAGCTTCCTGTAAAACGATATAAAAGGCTACCTGTAATATTACCATTAGCTTTACGACTTTTAATAATAAAGTCGCTATATAACTTAAAGCTACTAACGAATAGTTCGCTAAAGTTAAAAAATAGTACGTTATTTTTAAAACGATCGCCATTGCCTTTACTATTTTTATCGCTAACCAAGCAATTTCCGGTAGCCCTATAATGTCCATTATTTCGACCGGGTTAGGCTTTAATAATTAAACCCTTTCGCTTTCCATTATATTTAACAATATAGGAAATTTAAACGAAACCTTTACCGTTTCCGATAACGGGTATTAAATTTTAACCTTAATTCGTATAATTAAATAGTTTCCGGTTAGCTTTAGGTATTTTATGTTAGGTACCTTTAAATTCCTATAATAAACTAATAAAAAACGCGTTTTCCTTTTCCACTGTTTATTTGCTATTCGTAATTATAATTTCCCTTTTATTGTACTGTTTTTACAGTACTAAAAGGTTTTTATATCCCCGACGTAACTAAATTTATACTAATATTTACTATATTCCATTTATTATATAAATTGGAATTTTTTCCCGATATATATTTGCCGTAACCCGAATGTTTTAGCCCGTTTACCGTTATTATCCGGAAATTTTCCCATTTCCTTTCCGGATAGGTAATAGTATACTATTACGATATATATTTAAAATCCGGTAATTATTCTAATATATTGCGCTAAATATACTTTTTGCGAAAATTTCCGAAAGGTGCTATATTCCGCATATTTTTAAAAATTTAAATATATCGCATTTATAATATATATTTACCGTAACCCGCGTATTTAATACCCGAAATCCGGTAGTTATTTTAATGTATTACGCTAAGCATATTTTTTGCGAAAATTTCCGAAAGGTGCTATATTTCGTATATCTTTAAGGATTTAGGTATATCGCACTTTAAAAATACCAAAGTATTTTTCGGAACTATACCGCTTTTATCCGGCTTTTACCGTTAAAAAATAGTAATTAATTCCATACTACCTTTACCCGATTTCCTACCGGTAAAATATAGTAATTTTACAGTCCTATACGTCGCTTTACCGAACTTTTTTCATTAATAGCTAGCTAGTTTAATCCGCCTAACGCTAATATAAACCTATATATGTATTTTTCCCGGTTTCCGCCGGTTAAATATATATAATAAGCCTTTCCCGACCTTTTACCGGTAAGGTATAATATTTCTATAATTTCCGAAAAACTGCCTTATATTTTTTTATAATTTTATTCGTAATATTTCTTTTCGAAATTTACGAATTTTCCGATTTATTATAGTTTACCTATTTAATTAGGTATTCCCGCTTTTTTTATAATCCTTTATATCTTTTTAAGGCTTCCATTTCGAAGCGATTTTTTTTTTTAATTTCCATTTTTTAATTTTTTAGCTTTTCGCCGGGTTTCTTTTTATAGGGATATAATAAATTTACCGGGAATATATTATATATCCGGTATTTTTTTAATAGTTTTAATCGGAACGTTAGTTTTACCGAACTAACTATTGCTGTAATTTAGAAAGGTTTTAACCATTTATCTAACAGCTTTTTCGAAGGTTTTTTTATTTTAATATTCGCCGTATCCAGCAATACCCAGTTTTTTTTTTAAAAAGGTACTAATATCCTGCGCTTATTATAACACTTTTTATATATTTCATTTACCTTTTTTAATAGAATTTTCACGCGCGCCCTATTTATTTTTAAAGCTTATACTTTAATTTTAGCTATTATAAACGGCCTTTTTTTAATTACCGTAAAGTTATAGGGTCCCTTTAAATGGAATCCTATTAATAGGAAGGCCGGCGGTTTTTATAACCCTAAATGTATATTTATATTATATACCCAAACCGTTAAATGCAGGAATAACGCCTAATTATCCTGCTTTTCACAATAAAAACACCGGAAATAATGCTTTATTACCTGGTTGGTCTTTTTTATTTATCTATCGGTTTATAAATAATAGGCAATCGATAACCTGCCTATAACCCCCAGGTATCCAGCAAATGTTAACTAAAACCCGTTTGTAAAAAGCTAATTTTTATTTAATATAATCCCTTTTAATATCCCTAATAAACCTTAAACGTATATAAATAAAAAGTCCCTTAGGTTTTTATTAGTTAGTTTTATTAACGTTAGGATAAAAAAGCTATATTTAGTAAATTTATCAATTATTACTAATATTATATCGCATTTTTTGCTTGCTTTATTTATAAACGTTAATAATTATCTAATAAAATCCATTAATAATTTTTAACCTGGTTTATCCGGTACGGGTAACGGGGCTAAAAGCCCGTAAAGCACCTGTATTTTCGGCTTAATCCGCTAATAAATTTGGTATATCCGTATATAATTGCGGACGTTTTTAGCTATCCCGGGCTAACGGAACTATCGTTTAAGCTTTTTTAAGGTTTTAGCTATACTTTTATAACCTGCTATCGGATTATTATGCTATTTCCAAAGGATAGCTCGTTTAAAGGATTTTAAAAATGGAACTTAAATTTTCCCCTAATATTTTAGTAAGCTTTTGGTAAAGTCCTAAATGTCTGGCTTTTTTTTTAATTTCCCTTTAGCACGAATTTGTCCATTTTTTATACCTTTTAAATGCGTTTTAGCGTCGTTAGGGCGCTTTTTTTTACGGCGGTTATTTTTACCTAAATAGGCTCCCGGAATTTCGCTAATAGGTCCCTTTTAAACTTTTTTCTAGCCTTTTTAATTTCCCTTTCTTTTAGTTTATCCTATAAACGTTTCGATAGGCCGTTTGTTAAATTCCGGTATCCGGGCTTCCATTTAATAATAAAGTTATATTTTATTAGCTTTTCGAATTACTTTATTTAACGGTTCGTTATTTTCATTTTTATTATTATATAGGTATAGTTTAAATAATCCGTTATTATTTTAATAGTTTACTGTAAATAAGCTAGGTAATATTTTTAAACTTTAAAAGCTTTTATTATAGCTATTAATTTAATATCCGGGGTTATATAACGCAATTCCTTTCCTTTTAATTTCCGTAACCGGTATACTATTAAATATTACCGGCTATTTATTAACTGTAATAGGATTATTCCTATTGTAAAATCCGAAATATCCGACTTTAAATATAACGCTTTAGTAAAATCGAAATATATTAATAAAGTGGCTTATATAAATAATAGCTTTAGTTTACGGAACGCTTTTTCCGTTATAATCCCTTAAGCAAATACGGTATCCTTTTTTAAAAGGTCCGTTAAAAGTATAGTTATTTTTGCGTACCGTTTTATAAATTTCCTGTAATAGCTTATAAAGCTTAGGAATACCTGGATATTACGGATATTTTCCGGTATCCTCCATTCGCTAATTGTTATAATTCTATCGGGTAAAATTTCGATTTTTCGATTCGTTATTTTAAAACCTAGGAAATCGATATTATCTGTTTTAAATTTGCATTTATTTAGGCTTACGTAAAGCTTAAACTTTTCCAATCGTTTTAAAATAGCCCTAATTATTTTCCGGTATTTTTCCTATATTTTTAAAAAAATTAAAATATCGTTTAAGTATATAATACAAACGATATCGATTAAATCCCCGAAAACCATATTAATAAACTTTTGGAAAATCGCCGGGACGTTCGCTAATCTGAACGGTATTACCAAATATTTATAATATCTGTATTTATAACGGAACGCAGTTTTCCATTCGTTTCCCTGCCGGATTTACAATTAGTAATAGGCATTTTTTAAATCCAATTTAGTAAAATACCGATTTCCCGATACCCGGTCTAGGATTTCCGGGATTAACGGTAATACTAACCGGTTTTTTTTTAATAATTTTATTAAATCCCCGGTAATCGACGTAAAGCCGTAGCTTCCTATCCTTTTTTAATATAAATAGGATCCCAGCGTTTATAAGGCTTATTAAATAGCGGATTTATCCTTTTATTAAAGCTTTTTTAAGGTATTCCCGGAAAATCTTAAATTTTTCCTTTAATAAAAGGTAAATGTTCCTGTAAAAGGGTGCCGTTCTTTCCTTTAAATCGATCGTATAATTTCAATTAGTATAATTAAATAAAAGGTCCGATTTAATTAAGCAAATATAACGTACCATTATCCCCCTAACCTATTTTAGGAATGCTTTTAATTTATTAAAGGGATTTTCCGGTATTTCGGCCGGTACGGCCTTTATTACCGTAAAGTTTACTTTTAATTGGATTATTCCCCGTACCGTTTTAAGCGATATTATTTTAATTTTTTTAAAAAATAGCGGAAATTTCCATTTTAAATCCTTAAACCGAACCCGAATATCTTTTTGCTATAATTAAGGTATGCTTAGCGTAATATTATAGTTATTTTTAAAAATTATTATATAGGTTATTACTAATTTTTAGCTAATTCCCCAGCTATCTGTAATCCGCGTTTTATATTTTTTAATACCTAAAGTAGGTATATTTCGCTTTTAGTTGCATTATAATAGCTAGCTTCCGTTTAATATTAATATTTTTCCAAACCGGAGCAGGTTATTATATATTTGGTTAATATCGCTTTTATTATCGATAAATGCTTTTACCTTTATCCGACGTTTATTAATCCGGATATATGCTTTAATTTTTTACCAGATTTTAGCTATCGGGTTATATTTTTAGGTACCTGCATATAATTAGGGTAATAATAGTGTTAAGCTAGCCGCGGAAATTCTGCTTTTTTTAAAATATACAGGTCGGATATATCCCGGTTCCCTATACCTATAGTAATAAATATCGAACTTCTTTTTAGTTTCGCTTTAGGTAGGTTTTTAGGTTTTTTTAATAAATGGTATAATGCTAGGTATAATTGGATATACCGTTATAATATACCCTAATTGCCCGTATTTATAATAATTAATCGTTTTCCGAATAGGTAAAATACCTATAACCTTTAAAGTTTTCCCGGTTTTCCCTAATATTAATTCGGCTTTTAAGGCCTTTATTTATAAATCCGCTATTATATAAGGCAACCTTTTATACGTTATTTTCTGGCAAATTTCCGGTCGGAATTTTAAAAGGAAAATCGTAATTTTGGTTTATTTAGGAGCTAATTTTGGGAAATTAAATTCCGTTAGGTCCTAACGGATTTTAAAAGTTTCGAACGATTTATGCTCCCCTTATAAAATGCCGGAAATTCCTACGAGCTTTTCGAACGCTTAAAATATCCGTATATCAGGGTCCTTAATCCCTGCTTTAAGCTATTTAATAAAGTTAACCTAAATAGGCTATAGTAAACTATTAGGGTAATTTATAAGTTTAAATGCTATTTATTATAACCGTTTCCTATTATCGAAATTATTGGAGGTTATTTAAACTTTTACTTAATCTTTATTATATTTCCCTTTTTTGGTTTCGAAAATAAACTCGTAATTGCTTACGTAATAGGCGATTTTTTACCAGGATACGGATTTTTTTAATATAAGTACCCTAAGGGTAACCTTATTTTACGAAAAACCCTTTCGGTACCTACCGGTATTTTTACTACTTGTATTTATATCGCCGAACGGTTGCTTTTTTTACGTAAACCTGCGGATATTTTCGATCCGTCGTTCGTATATCGCTTTAGCTATAAGCTGAACTTTTAATACTTTAATCGCTATATCGTTAAGCGAAGCGAAATTGCTGGGTATTTGTAAAGTATTTCCGGTATTTCTAAACGTCGAAATTTTTTTACTAGCGGCGGGCTTTACGGTTACCGGTTTTACCGCCGAATTTAATAACATTTGCGGAATTACGATCGATTCCATTTTAAATTAAGCGGTCCTTCCTAATGTCCACCTTAGGCCTACTTTCTAATTAAAATCGAAAAAAAAGGATAATTATATTAAAAGTAAATTTCATGCAAAAGTAAAATAGGCATTAGGATTTATTGGGAATTAGCGGTATTTATGCTAATAGGGCTAAACGTAACTAATTGTAAGGGAAATCCTTTTAAAAAGGGTCTTTTATTAATAATAAGGTTTATAACGAAAAATTATCCTTTTTTAACCTTCCCTTTCTTTTTTCGTCGGGTAAAAAAGCCGTCCCTATAAGTCCCTTATGTCCCCCCTTACGGACGTCCGTAGCGGATACCGGCCTTTTTTCCATCCGATACTATTAGTATAGTGCGGTCGAAATACCGGCACCTTGCCGATATTTGCGGCTAAGCCTAGCTTCGCACTGCCTGACCCCGTTCCATGCGCTGGACCGGATTCATACACCTGACAAGTACTTTCTTTATTAAAATTAACGCGCATTTATATTTACTTATATATTTGTATACTTTTCTTATAGCTTTTTACTTATATATTAACTGGAATAATTTATAACCTGAATTTCCTTGAAAATGCAAAGCCATATTACCTTTATATCCTATTTTTATAAAAATTTATAATTCTTATCAAATTAAGCAAGGTGCCTTTTTACCTTTCTTACCACTTGTAGCCTTATTATTACCATTAACGCTATTAAGACCATTGCTTTCATATTATATAATTCTTTAATTCTAGTAGTTTTTAACGTATTTAAAATTATATTAATTAAAAGCGCATATGTATATATTAATACGCGTTAATTAATCAGGAGAATGCATTGTTATAGATTTAACCTTACATAGCACTATTAGACTTGCAATCAGCGTGCTAGATAACATATTATACGCACTTAATAAATACTCATTCAAGTTAAACTCCTTGTTGTTTTGTTTTAAAATACATACAAAAATTAAACAGTGCAATAAAAATCGTCACGTAAATATACATTTCTCATTATGCAAATCCAGACATCTAACCACCAAAGCCGTATAACGTGCGACCTTGCCTTTTCAGCGCGTAAACCACGTCGAGTGATGTTACTGTCTTCCTCTTAGCATGCTCAGTATATGTAACAGCGTCACGAATGACGCCCTCAAGGAATGATTTCAGTACACCCCGTGTTTCCTCGTAAATCACTAGTATATAATGTCGTGGTTAGATTTCCATAAAATAAGAATGCATGATTACTGCGACAAACAGAAGACTTACTAGCAGAGATACGCTTAACACCTCCACGACGAGCCAGGCGCCTAATGGCAGGCTTGGTAATACCCTGGATGTTGTCGCGAAGAATCTTTCTGTGACGCTTAGCACCACCTTTGCCCAGACCTTTGCCGCCTTTGCCGCCTAGAAGACAAAGATTTCACATTAGAACGAACCATACTAATAACGCCACAGGGGTTAAAAACTCACGCCCGGTCATCTTGTATGAAGGCTTAGATGAAACAAGTGTGGCAGATATGGCAGTATTATGGAGCTGCTGAAAGAAACTTGCGGAGTTGAGTTGGATCTTTTCGATTTAAATTGAAACACCAGGTTGATGACAGCCACGTTTTGGAAGCGTGGTCCATCGTCGGGAAGGCTTGTGTCTTTAAATCCTGGCGCGACTAAAGACGCGAATCAGTTAGTGATTTGAATTTGATGGGGCGAAAGACGCGACAAAACAACCGCGGCCCCGCTTACGCGCTCCACGAGACCACGCCCCATCGGGCTGGATGGAGCTAAGGCGGGAGGCTGTGGGGACGTGCCTTGCAGCGCGGGTGGGTTTTTGGAAACAAGAAAGGGAAAACATGGAGAGCGTGCGAGAGAAAGTGGGTCATGCTTATTATTCATTGGCCAGAGGCGACATCGTCACTGCAATCCGACACCACTCTTTAAGGGCGGCAACGCTCGTCATCTGCATAGCTGGACAGCGGGGGATAAAAACTAGGGGGAGAGAGAGAGAGGATAACGCTGGTCTGGAAGTTATTATTCAGACTCGCTTATCTGCAATATACAGATGAATTTAAACGTGGTAAAAGTGCGGCTGGTCATGCGCACATTGCCGATTCCGTCGGTGCCTAATCAATTGGAATGGGTTGGCTAGCCATTCGTAACCACTCGATCCCACGGCAGGATTCCGCATTACCTCATATGGCATTGACTCATTTCTATTCTGGTACAGAGGCAAATGCGCACCGTGAATACTGCAAGAGTGGGAAGCTCATGAGATGTATCTGACGGCGCTTTTTTCCTTCCTTTTTGGAAGCCCCAACCACGCGGCTAGATGGCTTTATGGAACACTCCGCCCCCTGCTCGCTGCTCCAGACGGCAGGCAAGCTAGGGTAGTGCGCTTAGCAGCGCGCTTGCTTGCGAAAAGACCAGGAGCCAATGTTGGTCTTGATCCTGCTCAAAGGATAGCCAATCAAAAATCTGCAATCTTGGTGACTGTCTCTAATGCTTGTTCGTCGCGCTTTGACCAGCCATTTCCGACCACCCTGTTTTCCCATTTCTCCATGTGGTATTTTGCGCTGCCAAAACCCGCTTTTCTTCGCCCGCATTTCGCAACGCAATACACCCTGGTCGTTCGCCTCCCAATTTGGCGCGCTCTTGCCAACTCAAAACAATAAAAAAAAAAGAGGTCAACCGCATGCAACCCACACACCGCGTGCAGGCGAATCAGCCAGCCCAACGTGACCGACACACCGCACCTACTTAAGGACTTCTCCCGCTCCCCACCACTCCCCGAATCTTCACTCCTCCAACTCACTCTCGTACCACAAAACTCAATCAACCATCTCCATCCACCTCAATCAACCACATCCATTACCTATTTTTCATCGATCGCCGATCGTGTTCATTAAATTTCAAAATGGCCCGCACAAAGCAGACCGCACGCAAGTCCACCGGTGGCAAGGCCCCGCGTAAGCAGCTCGCTTCCAAGGCTGCCCGCAAGAGCGCCCCCTCGACCGGTGGTGTCAAGAAGCCTCACCGCTACAAGCCCGGTACCGTCGCTCTCCGTGAGATCCGTCGCTACCAGAAATCGACCGAGCTTTTGATCCGCAAACTGCCATTCCAGCGCCTGGTAAGTCGCATTTGACAGTCTCCACGTTAACACGGCAAATTCACGCGACGCGATCCATGCTAACACGCGACGCGATGCACAGGTCCGTGAGATCGCCCAGGACTTCAAGTCCGACCTCCGCTTCCAGTCCTCCGCCATCGGTGCTCTCCAGGAGTCGGTTGAGTCGTACCTCGTCTCCCTCTTCGAGGACACCAACCTCTGCGCCATCCACGCCAAGCGTGTTACCATCCAGTCGGTAAGTCTCGAGATTCTCGATGTTTTCGCACTGAAAACCACCGACATTCATGACCAGCTACTGACTCCCATTACAGAAGGACATTCAGCTGGCCCGCCGCCTGCGTGGCGAGCGCAACTAGACCGCCCTTCAGTCTAATTTAACGTCTATTGGCTTTGATAGTCTCGTCATGATTGGGATGGGAAGCACTTGTTGATCTGGGTTTTCTCTTGGTTTGGGAAATAATATCCGGCGTTTGTCTGCGCGTTTGCTTTGCTACATTTGGGATTGTATATTAGGGACTTGGCATGTTAAGGGAGCCTCGTCGGTTGCCTGGACAAACTGGCCTATCCCACAGAAATGAATATTTGAAACAACCAAGCGCAGACCCCCACCGTGATTATTATAGAGTCACGAACACAGTATGTTAATGCCCGTCGAATTGAGTTCGCCGACAGGCTTGCAGCCAGCCAGACCTTCTCTTGCCCATAATTTTAACCTATGCCCGATCTGACGAGGCAGATTGCTGAGTATGTCCATCTAGCAATGATTGCTGTGAAATCTATGCAGCACCCCAGTTTCTTGGAACTGCATTGGACCCGGTGCATCCGGGTGCAAGCATCTGCCAACACTTTGCAACATATTTTCGCTGGGTACCAGGATATTTAAAAGTATGTAGGTTCATAGGCAGTAAGCTAGTGCAAGCAGTCCAAAGGGCGGGCAAGATGTTCAAATTCGGCGTGTTATTTCAGCCAACGGAGCTGGTACGCTTAGCCGAGCGTATCAGAGGCACGGAACGCCCTCAGGCATAGGTCATAGGAATCGTGATGGTGATGATCCTCCTACTACCAGTCCGTCAGGAACTTTCAGGTGGGGTCTAGTCTAAAGCTACCTCTCCCATCGATCACGCGTGTGCGCACGTGACGACCCAGCCTTGCCAGGGGCCTCTGGCAGGTCCTGGGACCTGTCAAGAGCGGAACCCAGATGCGAGAAGCTCAGGGTGAAAGTGTAAAGAAAATAGAAAGCATGAGTCCATCTGGGTCGTCGCACAAATACTTTACCCTGACCTTCCACTATAAAATTTTGGGCGTATTTATAATTGGTTTCCTTCATCAAGGTGGAATCAGGTACATGGCTAGATGCCTAGTCTATTACATGAAGTCTCCTCTGACAGTTGACAAGGATGGATAGATCCTTAGGCGGGACGAAGAGCTGAGCGTTTTGGGTATCCCCGAGAAAGTAGAATTGCCACTTTAAAGTATCATATGGTGCTTCTGCGATGCTACTTCAGCTCGCAAGCACCGCCGAAGGGGCCGGAGCCTGCGACTCGACGGTGCTGTTGGTAGCCACGAAGTCTCGCCGCCACCTTCCAAGATATTTGGCAGCCAGCGGTCGTGCCTCTTCGTCTGAGCCAGACATCCAAGCGGTTCCCTGTTAGTAAAAACATACTCCACGAAAGTATAAAGACGGTTTGCCTTTGTGCCGCCATATAACCGCCATGAGTTCATGAAACAAGAAGACACAACTCACATTCGGTCCATATTCCCTGCATCGCGTCCAGTGCCATTTCCTTGGCCGGTGGCCTCATCATGACAAGATACACCAGACTGGTTAGGGCCAGGTTGGCCAAGGACGGATCTCGGCACATGCCCTTGACCCGTTCCAGTATCGAAGGGTTGACCTCGGGGATCTCGCCCAAGAAGCGAGTAAGAACTTTATCCTGGGCATGCAAATACGGCGTGATTCCGTCTACCAGGCGAATCGCCACCTTGTCGTAGTGCAGTGGCGTGCTGCTAGAAATCTTCTGTTGCAACCGATCGTTGTACCATTCTTCCGACAGCCATGATATGGCAATGTCAATCCTCTTTCGGAAATCCTCAAGCACATAGCTGTACAGTGCCTCACGGAACCTCTCGCCGAGAGAAGTTGGAGAGTTGTGCTCGCCGTTGGTGTATCCCGCTCCGCCGAGAGAAGCTGATGCTCGGGTCGCCAGCCTAGTGACAACTGTGACCCATGCATCTCGGTCGTATGAACTGGCTGCCAGTCTGTTGATGCCCGCACGGCTCCTCTTCACACTCGAGTCATCGAGCTTGCTCGTAACGCCGAGTATGTTGGCCACAGTACCTCGACCAGCATTCGCCGCATCTTCCGGTCTGAGAATCGGAGGGGAGGGCAATCTGTAGGCACCCAGCGCGAGTGAAGCCGCCTCAAGCTTGGCATTATCATCTGACCGAGAAGGCCCGTCGAGCTTGTTCAAAATCTGCTCCGTGTCCTCGGCAGCGAAGAAGTCGGGCTCGTAATCATCGTCATCGTCATCGACCCCCAAGGGGGCCGTGTCGGGATTCAGAGCAGTTGACTGCAGTGCAGCCGCTGCCTCGAGCGCGAAAAGGCGGTCACGGACGCCCTGAGACGTCATGAAATGCTTGTCAGAACATATTGCTCACACGGGATTCATGGTGGCGTAGAGGAATGAGTCACATACACCGAGGGCGCGGTTGAGAATTGACGGGTCAGTCCTGGCGAGCGTAGAGACGCATATCCTGGCGACCAAGTCTGCCGAAACCGCCGAGACATCAAAAGCCTGCAGGCCAGAGTTGCTGGTAAGCGTGAAGATGGCGGCCAGCGTGGTGGGCCCGGGAGGAAGTGGTGCAATCTGCGGCAATGGCAACTGGGCCGGCCCGGGGACCAGCCGCTGCCGTTTGACATCGCTCAGTGCGGTAGCGTTCTGCTCTGCCAAGGCACGCTTGCGGCTGGCCTCGTCAAATATCTCATTACGCGTTCTCACAAGTCGCTCAATGTGCTGGTGGATGCGCTGGTTTGACGGGTTGAGAGGGTCTCTGGCGCATAGCGCATCAGTCAATGCCCGACACAGGATGATTGCAACAACGCTCGCTTGATACGTGGGGGTTATTCCTACCGTTTAACCAGATGGACAAGCAACATCCTGGTGGTCTTCTCCATCGACTTGACGAGAACACGTGACTTCGGGGTCATGGGCGAGTTCGCCAACTTTAGAGGATTAAAGCTTAGGACAGTGTTGAGGATCCGGTTCGAGGTGGAGGGACGTGTGCGGATAAGGATGGAGAGACAGTTCAAGGTAGCGTCAACAACCAGGGCATCGCTTCATGCCATGTATCGGCGTGGGTTAGTAGGCGCGCTGCTGTTGTGCAGTTTTTAGGAGATAGATGATCTGAGAGGTCGTAGTCGGGCTCCTACCTGCTATTGTCTTGCAATATCCCAAGCATCCTGTCCAGCAGCCCGCTTGCCTCTGCTTCCAGGTTTCGTGCGTCAAGGACGGGGTGGTTGGGAGGCACCAGGGCCAGCGAGATGTCTAAACCATCGCGCTGCTGTGGTGTGTGCGTGGATAGCTGTCAGTAATCGTCTTAGGAACCATGGATGGAGTAACATGTCCTTCAAGCCAGGACGCAAAGAGCCAGCGAGGAGACATGCTACCTACCTTCAGTTCGCCGTTCAGAGGCAACGTTTGGACAAGTACGACACGCTGGCCGAACTTGATGCAGGCAATCTTGATCGCCGAAGACTCGCTGTTCCAGAGCTGCAGTATCTTCGCCTTGATAGCCGTCAGACGTTCCCATGTGGGCGTGTCGTATGAGTTGTTCACACTAGGTAGGTAGCGGCCACCGCTGCGGTCAGCCCAGCATGCACAGAGAAAACGCATGTTTCACGAGCACTGTGCCGGCATCGCGAGGGTAAAGGCAGACTATCTGGGAGAAAAGTTGGAGAAAGGGTTGGGGGTTAACACGTACATCCACCGTATGACCAACGGATAGATGCTGGCAGCGGTTTGGAGTGCGCTTTTTAGGACATATAGATCCTCCTTTGGGTTTTCTATCATTGCCCTGAGAGTCTCCAGAATCAACAGACTCAGGGTCTCCTTGTCTCGAAGCGGCAGCGATGGCGTTGCAAATGCCTCAGCCAGGAAGTCGGAGCCCCATCGCCTGAGTTCGAGGACCGAAGAAGGGCCTATGATGGGCAAGACGCCCTGGACGATGGACGAATAGACCTTGGGGTCGAGAAGCACATGCTGCCGCGCGTCGTTCAGCTGCCTGATCTGCTCCGCCACCGAAGACTTCGCTGTGGCCATGCTGGCAGTGATCTGGTAGGTGCGATACTGAGGTGAGGCAAGACTTTGGGTGAATTCTGTGCCTCGGGAGGAGCTCGATAGCCCCCTTGGTGGTGCCCGGTTCGGCAAGGATCCGGGCGCTCAACACTGGCGGTGGACGACCGATATGCTTTGCTACCAGGCGGGCTCTCCTGACCACCACGTGAATGGGTTATGCGCTTGGTTACAGCCAGACGAGAAGCGGATGGTCATATAGATAAAGGGAAATAGGCGGACAAGCAAGCAAGATTGAGAGATGGCAGGAAAAGGAGAGCGAAGGCCTCTCCGTGCGAAGTTGGCAACTGATCCAGCGGCAGGTCAGGCTGGCCCAGCAAAGGAACACTGGTGGTGAGCTGTATCGGGGCTATCCGTGACACCGCTGGCTAAATGGAGGCCTGAGCTCTCTTTTATCCTTTGGGTTTGTGTCCCTTTTCTCTCGCTCCCTCTTTCCTTTCTCTTCGTGACTTGTCTCGCCGGGGACGGGCGGGACGGTATGTGCGTCGGACTGAATGGACGTGAATACCAGGTGCTGTCCACGAGCGACTAGACTTGGATGACGCTGCGCAGGTTTGTTTGCTCGAGGCCAAAGAGACGCGCTGTCACGCGCCTGGCGGCTGTTACGTGCTGAGTGGGTCTCAGAAAAGAGTGGGGTGGGGGTTAGAGGCAAGAAAGCGTTACCTGAACATCTGAAGTGCAGTTAGGGTGGCACGCACTTCTCGAGGTTGGTGCGGAGACATGGGTTGATGGATTTGAGCAGCCAGAAATAGCCGTGCATCCTCCCCTACGCAAATTCGCGAGTGCTGTCGAAGACAGCCGATCCGCCTCAGCACGTACCACGCACACAAGAGTCTCACAGTCAACGAACAGGCAGGTTGCCTTATCAATGATGGCAGGGTATGTAGAAACCCACACCACGCAGCTTCGGCGCGCCAGCAGGTGGTACGCCTGCTGATATGGCCTCTCCGGCAGCGTCCAAGGATCTGGATACTACGATCGCCAATATCGCCAGTCTCCTGCCCTGATCCGCGCCCGGCGACCATACCTAGTAAAGAACGCAATCACAGGCGTAGCAATCGCGGCTTTCGCTGTCGGAGTCTGTCAGTCGTACTTCCCCATCCACGGCCATCCGCCCCAGGCATATCCTCTCTCCATCTAACCGACCGCCGATGACAACATTGCAGACGCCTACACTATTCATGCCATCGGTCAGGATGAGTTCGAGGACGTGAAGGTGCCAGAGACCCCCAGGTCCTCGGAAATAAAAATGGCACGCCCCCAGGCTTCAAAGTAGTTCGCCTACCATCTAGAGATTGCCATGATCCGAAAGCCCCCATACGCAGAAAACTACATTCGCTCTCGGCACAAGGGGGTCTTGTGCATTGAGATATTCTTCCCACCCTACGCGCACGTCTGGACTCAGTGGGAATCGATGCTACCAGACGGAATGGGAATTGTTGGGTCCGCGATGTGGATGCGCGGCGAGTCAAAGCCAGGGCGGTCTTCACGCTCGCACAAGCAGTAGTCAAAGTCCAAGATGACCACAAAACTCACCAAATACCAAACGTAACAGACCAGATACAGGTGACTCCATAACTGTCTCCTAACTGGTAAAATGCCCAAAAAGCAACCCAAATAATACATGCGCGCCAGAACCCGAGTAATTATAGTGGAAAAATACGCTCGCTCTGAACACAAACCCAACTCCCCGATCACACCGAGCTCATAGAAGTAAGGATGGGGCTCAAAATAGGGTTCACAACTCAGAATGTATGCGCAAGGGGAGATGTTGAATGCCGAGGAAGGAAGGTAAGGAATCAAAGATATTCATTGTCTTGAGCGGGCAGTCGAAACCAACGAAAGGAAAAGGGTATGGTAGAGTTCCTGGCCACCACCTAGTGTGAGGTGGCTGCGGCATCATAGGGTGTATGATATGCGCGGGCATCCAGCTGCCGGGCAGATTCTCGAGGCGCATGAAAAGAGAGGTTCTGGGTAGCAATGATGTAATACATGCGAGTCGGAAATATCTTGGGTGTCATGAGGGACGTTGTAATTTATTGGTGCAAACATCACGCATTGGCCTCAGGGGCGACTACCAATGCCTGTTTGTGCGGCAGGGGGGGAATGCCGTGATGGTCCGTCAATGGTGGGCGTCTGGTCCGGATACTCGTGGCGCCTCGGGGCGTTTGAATGCCGATGGAGATGTGAGACAGCTGCTGGACTGCTACTGTGGGACACGCCAGGGTTCTTGTTCTGCGTTCGAGGTAGCTGGTGAGAGGGATGGTTCGGATTCGCCCATGGGGTGTGCTTCAGGAATTCGGCACCGGCAGGACCGAGGATCCGCTCATTGGGTATGGCCCCGTAATCCTGAAAGGTGGCCGCCACCGCGCCGGCGTGGTGGGCACCTCTGCGTGCTTGCTAAAGCAAACAAGAAGTGTCAACAGTCCCATCAGTGGTGTTTCGCAGCGGGAGAGCGCATGTTCCAGCAGAGCCAAGGCTGTTGCTTCCAGAAGTTACAGGCCTTACAAAGACTTACTGCAATCTCTTCAAGGTCGTCTTCAATCTCGGCGAGGGTGGCGCCGGCAATCTCTGGGGCGCCGGGGAAGCCACGATGCTTCGCAATTCCAGACAAAATAGAGACCTCCTTGTTGTAAGCGATGGCCTGCCTAAGCGCCTTTGGCCTGGCGTCAGGATAGCGTAGGCTGAAGTCGGCAATATTGTTCGCGTGGAAACGTCGCTGTTGCTGTATCCGGTACCATTCGTCGCCAAGCTCCTCCAGGACCTCCTCGCGGGTTTTTCGTACGTCTTGATAGTACTGCGACATGATCTGGGCCCTCCCGGCAACGGCCCATCGCTGAAGCGCCTCTTGATTGAGCCTGTATTCGGTCTCGATGACTCGAAGCTTGTCGTCGCGACGGGCATCGACGCTGTGCATCATGGCCAGGTACTCCGGGTGCGTTGGCTCAGCCGCCGTGAGCATTGCTTCTTCCTCGTTTAGCAGCCGGATGCGCTCCTCATAGTATCTGCACCATGTGAACCCACGGTTAGCGCAACTGCCCACTTCAGCCTTGCGCGCAATGGCCTGACACTTACTGGTCCCGAAACTCGGCGAAAGACTTTTCCAACTCCAGAATGAACTCCTGAGCAGCCTTCCTTCTTCCCACTGTTTAACGTCTTCGTCAGCAAAGAAGCTACACAAGCCAGGGGGGCTAATGGGTTAGAGGGGTACTTGCATTCTTCCTCGTCCTTGTGTGACACATCAACTTCACCTTCATTATCTGCGTCGACATCATTGTCACCCTCAGGATCGACATCCCCATCGGCCTCAGCATGGTCATCCTCCCCGGGCAGGACATCATCTTGTGCCCTTCCTGGTCCGGGTGAGTTGTTGACACCGTTGGGATCACCATCATCGCCGCCGCGTGTTTGCTTTTCTTTCCTGACCACGCTACGCTTGGACCTTGTTGGGCTGTCAGCCTCCTGCTTGGCGGTCCGTCCGCTTGGCGGCCCGTCGTCCTCGGAGTGCTCTCTGCTCTGAATATCCGCCGTAGTAGCATCTGCGTCGTCCGCAGTGCTGGTGATTGTGGTAACCTCATCGGCGCCATCTGTGGCTGTCGGTACCGAGCTAATACGCTTTCTCATCGGCTGGCAAGTTTCGATGGATTCGGTCGCAGGAGACCGCTTGCGCTTACGGTTGTCAAAGACTGAGTGAGAGTTCAAATCCAGCGCAGCATTGCCGTGCTCTGATGCATGGCTGTCCCGGTGTCGCACATCTCTTGGCCTCGGAGGTGTTTTGGCACCAACAGGGGCCTCTCGAACGGGCTTGCGGACCACGGGGGTGACAGAGGATTCGCTGTCGCTCTGTTCCTTTCCTGAAGAAGACCCAACGTCATCGTCCGCGATGGTGCCGCGGCCGACCGCAGCCCTCGTTTGTTGGCCGAATTTGCTTTGGCTTGCTCCGAACTCGCGTCCTTGATCCACCCCGATAGTCGAGCCGTTGCTGGAAACTTTGGGCTTGGCGGGGCTATCATACAAGCGCTCTGTCTCGGCCTCTGAGTCGTTGATGTCAACATCTGATAGGTTTGAATCGTCGTCATGGTCGCCGTCGTCGGCGCCACTCTCCTCGTGGCCTAGACTTGTGGCAGTGCCCGCCTGAGGAGCATCGTCTCCGGTGGGGTTCTTGCGCATAATTTCGAGGTCCATAATGTCCGAATCGCCATCCTTATCTTCGACATCACTTAGGGGGCTTGACATGTTGCTTGCGCTCCCCTCTTGCAAGGTGGGCGCTGGGGGGCTCGAGACCGGGCTTGGCACGGCGGTATTATGGACAGCCATGGATGCACAGCAACTGACGAAGATCGCGGTCACGGTCTGCTATCAGGGTGTCGACAAAGTCTATGGGTGCTTTGCGTGCATCGACGCAGAGAGTCGCGCCAGACTCGGGCTGGCAGGCGGGTGTCGAGGCAAGTCAGAATGCGCTGAAACAGAGGCGCGACAATAATGCTTAACAATCGGAGCGCTTCGGAGAGGGCGAGAAGGTTATACGGCGGAAAGAAGGCTCGATATGCCCATAAAGCGGCCAGGAAGTTCAGGGCGTAAAACTTTATACTTGTGAGTAGATGTGTTTGAATGGGAGAAGGTTGTGCGTGGCTGCTGCAGTCGCTGTGTGCGTCGTTTGGTCTGGCACACGGTTGAGCGAGGAGAGCATCGCAGCCGCCCCCCAATGGCACTAGACGGCCATTCCGACGCCCGCGTGTGCCCACCTGCTCCGTTCCTGATGATGCGGGCGGTGTAGGCTGGCATTAAAAACTGGCGTCAAAGCTCCGCGCTCAATGCCTGCCGCGGATGGCCACCGCTTTGGCGTGGAGTCGTACCCCTGGCTGAACTGTGGTGCCTGGCGGTTTTTTTTTTTTAAAAAAAACTGGCAGAAAAATCATGCCCGCACCAGAAACGCGGACATTAGCATTGATCCCACTCCTCCCGTTAGGGCCTCTAGAACAACATGGCGCCGACAACGACGATGATCAAGTATTATACCCCCTGGCCTTTGCTCTAGCCCGGCCGGGCTTTGCTAACAATCACTAACACAATCTCAATTCGTTCACGACAGACCGAGTTTCGCGCGACCGCCCAGCAAGGCCGTAGACCCCGCCCTAGCAGCACTATTCGCATCGAGCGTAAGCTTTTAACAGCTCACCTTTTGACGTGGATATCCTGACGCCCAGTTCTAATCACGATGGTAAACTCAACAGGCTCAGCCAGTCAACCCGACTCAGAGGCCGCGGTACTCCGGAAGGGTTCAGAAAGACGACCTGGATGAGCTCTCGGGTGGCGACGTGGCCCTGGACCATTCACAGACGTCTGGAACTGGCAGCGAGAATGAATCAACCGCAGCTGCAGGTTCAGACGATGATTCGGACGAGAAGCGCCCTGGAGTCTCGGCGGCAGTAGCACCTTTGGATAATCCGAGCCGGAAGCGGAAGCGACAGCAGCTTGATGCTCATGACGACCTCGAGAGCAGATACTTCCGTAACCTCGCCGAAGACGACGACAAGGTTTCAAAAGCTACTATTACCGAAGGCCGTGATAATAGATCCAATGATCTTGGGCCTGCTGGTATGATCCACGAGGCCTTGTTCCCTGGCTCAGACAAGGCGGAGCTCGACAAGGCCGCAAGGACAGTGTTCCTCTCCAACGTCGGCACCGAAGCAATTACGTCGAAGGCGGCCAAAAAGCAGCTGCTCCTTCATTTGTCCTCGGTGCTTAAGAAAGACGTCACACCTCCACAGACGATTGTCTCGCTCCGATTCCGATCGGTACCTCTTGCAACTGCTGCCATGCCCAAGCGGGCCGCCGTGATCACACAGGCGGTAATGGAAGCCACAACAAAGTCTGCAAACGCATATGTGGTCTACTCTGACGCAGCCGCCGCCCGTGCAGCGGTCGCGAACCTGAATGGAACCAAGGTTCTGGACAGGCACCTCCGCGCCGACAGTGTTGCTCACCCGGCGCCAGTGGACCATAAGAGGTGCGTGTTTGTGGGGAACCTGGGCTTCGTAGATGACGAGACCGTTGTCAACTTGACCGTCGACGAGGACGGTAAGGAAAAGACAGAAAAGCGCAAGCGGACAAAGGTCCCCATGGACATTGAGGAGGGACTATGGCGCACATTTGGACAGGCTGCAGGCAAGGTTGAGAGCGTGAGGGTCATAAGGGACCAAACAACAAGAGTCGGCAAGGGAATTGCCTACGTCCAGTTCTATGTAAGCGAGCTCTAACGGACTTGGTTGCCCCATCCTGATTTACTGACACCCCACGCCCCTGCTGGACAGGACGTCAACTCGGTCGAGTCAGCTCTACTCCTCGATGGCAAAAAGTTTCCGCCCCTATTGCCCCGCGCTTTGCGTGTGACTAGGTGCAAAGCGCCTCACAAAACCATGCGTGCAATCGACCGCGCATCGAAGGCCAAAGCGACGGCCCTCGCCGGCTCACAGACCAGAAACACAAAATACGTTCGCAAGGCCACAGTCGAGGAACGGACCGGCGCCGGTCGGATCAGCAAATTACTTGGACGTTCGGCAGCCTCCCGCGTGGATCTGCCCGGGAAACTAAACGTCAGCAAAAGAGGCAAGGTAGATGAGGTGGCATCAGCCCCGCCGTTCAGAACCCCCGAGGAGGTTATCGAAGGTCATCGAGCAAGTGCCAAGGATGGCAAGCCAAAGGACCTGAGGTTCAAGGGAAGCAAAAACAAGAAGATCAAACCGCCCACGTCGGGAAACCAGAAGCGGCGCGCCCTCCGAGCGGCCAACTGGAGCAAAAAGGGATCCGGGTAGAGTCTAGGTGATTCTCAGCCTGCGTGGGTTACGTTTCAGACTCAGGAGGTCCGGTTGAGGGGGTGACTTGAATGCTTTCCCTAGATTGTAGCCTGCTTGCACATGTGTCGACTCGACATCCTGGGTACGACGGCACCTTTGCCCCACGACATCTTCCAACTCTCCCTGCCTATACTCTCTGGAATATCCAGGATAACTGCGAGCTCAAGTCCGGTGCGTTCACAAGTCGATGGTGACATGGTAATGGACATAGAAACTACTCCATGGTCCCCAGCCTAGGTCCTGGTATCCAATGAAAACCATCTCGCGAAGTCTTCACGGGCTCTGTGGTCATTTTTCCATCAGTCGCCACATACACCACCAGGAAATTGTGTCAATTTGGGGAGACCCAAGATCCAGAATACAAGAAACCAGCCAGCAACTCTCCCACACTGGGCAATAAATTTAGGACAGTCACCTGTGCTGTTCCTACATATGGCACGGGGCCCTAATGCGTGCATTCAGAGGGTCAAGCCGGACGGGACCGTGAGGACTGACCGATCTAGTACTCGGTTTCCTCGTCCGCAAGGTCGACTCCGTCAGAAGCAACCTCTTCGTAGTCCTTCTCGAGAGCCGCAAGATCCTCACGAGCCTCACTGAATTCGCCCTCCTCCATACCCTCGCCGACATACCAGTGAACGAAGGCCCGCTTGCTGTACATGAGGTCGAACTTGTGGTCCAGGCGAGACCAGGCCTCGGCGATGGCAGTGGTGTTGGACAACATGGAAACAGAACGGTCGACGCTCGCAAGGCCGCCATCAGCCGGGCTGGCCGTCGGAACAGCCACAGGCTTTTGGTAGTTGATTCCAATCTTGAAGCCTGTGGGACACCATTCCACCAAGTTGAACGAAGCCTTTGCCTTGAGCACGGCAACCGCCGCGTTGCAATCACGTGGAACCACATCACCGCGGTACAGCAAAGCCACAGCCATGTACTTTCCGTTCCTGGGATCGCATACAACCATCTGGTTGTTGGGCTCGAAACCTTTTTGGAAGTTCATTCATCAGTCTTGGCGATCACCTTCATCCGTCGAGGAAGCTCCGATGCAAGGTTTTGTTGCGCGCTTCACTATAGCAACCAGCTCCGGTTGCAGGGGATGGGTTCAGACTTACATTGGAATGTGAGGTCGTGGACCCTGAAGCTCTCGTGGGCGCTCTTCGTGGCCGAGATAACGGGGGCGTAGCTGATCAGCGGGTAGTGGATTCGAGGGTAGGGAACCAAGTTGGTCTGGAACTCGTTCAGATCGACGTTGAGAGCTCCGTCGAAGCGCAGCGATGAGGTGATCGAGCTAACTACCTGGGCGATCAGGCGGTTGAGGTGCTCGTAGCTAGGACGTGGGATATCAAGGTTCCGGCGGCAGATGTCGTAAACCGCCTCGTTGTCAACGAGGAAGGTGCAATCCGAATTCTCGATGGTGCTGTGGGTGGAAAGCACAGCGTTGTAAGGCTCAACGACGGCTGTCGAAACCCGCGGAGCCGGGTAAACAGCGAATTCCAGCTTGGACTTCTTGCCATATTCTGTGGACAGGCGCTCAAGGAGGAGGGCGCCGAAGCCAGAGCCGGTGCCGCCTCCAAAGGAATGGAATATCAAGAAGCCCTGCAGAGAGTTGCAGTTGTCTGTGTTGTGAGACTTGTCAATATCGCCTGGGCAGACATAAGCGGCTTCTTTGCTATAGATCCCCGGAAAAGGTCAAAGGGCAGCTCACCGACAACGCGTCGGATGCGGTCAATGACATTGTCGACCATTTCCTTGCCGATCGTGTAGTGACCACGGGCATAGTTGTTGGCCGCATCCTCCTTGCCGCTGATCAGAAGCTCGGGGTGGAAGAGCTGGCGGTAGCCGCCGGTTCGGATCTCGTCAATGGGGGACGGATCCAGATCAACGAAGATGGAGCGGGGGACGTATTTTCCGTTGTTCGTCTCGGTAAAGAAGGTCTCGAAGGAGCCTCCCTCTGCAATATCCTTGGCATTCGCATCCGGCCTGCCGTCGGGACCCAGCCCGTGCTCAAGGAGGTAACTATAGATCAAGTTAGGCCTGGTTCTGGGAGAGGATGCTGTTTTGGTCGTCTTACAGTTCCCAGGCACTATTACCCAGCTGGGTACCAGCCTGCCCGAGATGGAGATGAAGGACCTGGCGAGTAAAGTTACTCCTGTCAGCCCCCAGTATGGTACACTAGGCCCATGGGCTATTTCCCTCCCAAGTGCCGACAATAGCACCACATAAAACGATGGTAAACAGATACGCGGGGCCTGCGCGCCGCCCTGGCTACCACCATTCGCATTGTTGTGACCGACTCCAGCTCGCGTCCCGGTGGCAAACGCGCTGACATCCAAGGCGAGAGGAGGAAGGCCAAGAGAAGAAAAGAACGCGGATGGTAGAAACAGCTTGCGCTGTAAGAAAAGAAAAAGAGAAAAAGAAAACACTAGGCACAGCGCGCCAGGGCGGCAGATGCCTGGCGCTGAGGGTTCAGGACACGTACCTCGCCTTTCATGTCGCCGGATGCTGCTGCAATTGTCTCAAATCGATTGAGAAAGTCGGGAGCCAGGAGGCAACGCTTGCGCGATACTGAGCGAGGGAGAGAATGGTCGCAATTGTTTTGGACGGTCCCAGAAACAGGAGTGGGATCTGGGCGTTCTCCACCTGGAGCTTGTGAATGAGGGTGGTTTGTTGGGTCTCCAACCTGGCTGGAACCGAAGCGAGGGGCTGGCGGAGTGTTCCTGTCAGGGGGTCCTTGCCCCACACCTCTTGCCTCTCTCACCGCTCAAACGACAGAATCGAGGCACTTGGAAGCAGCGCAAGTATATTAAGTAGGGGACTTGCGCACCTACACAGCTAGCGCTGCTGCCAGGTTCCAAGGTTACACCTAGACGAAATGCATCTGGATGAAATTTCATCATGTGGGTGGCTCTCCAACACCAGCCCAGGGCTTGTGAGCACGTCTAGGAGCAAAGCCTGGGTACAGATATGGATTCGACTTGCACATGCACGCCGCCATCATGGACGAAGCTCGTAGCACTGTACCAGATCAAGAGTGGGCCGCCCCAGCGTCCACAGCCACCAAGGTGCATGACCAATGCCAAGGTGAAGGCGGGTGAGAGGCACCTTGGAGGCAGAAGCGGTACGTGTAAATTCCCGCCAGCTCTGTCTGCCAATCCAGCAGATTATGACAACTGTTTCTTACAAACCCGTGCGTGTGAGGCAGCGATCTCACCCCTTGGCAGCACCAGCTTTGATCAAAAGGATGTCTCCGTCTTCGACCACGTAGTCCTTGCCCTTCGTCATGATTTTGCCCTTTGCCCGGACCTCAGACTCGTCACCAAGCTCCTTCAGCACCGAGAAGTTGTATACAATCACCTGGATGAACGTCTTCTCGAAATCTGTGTGGATGACGCCCGCGGCCTGTGGCGCTTTGGTTCCGTTGCGGATGGTCCATTGTCGTACCTCATCCGCGCCGCTTGTGAAGAAACTTCCAAGGTTCAGGGCTTTGCGCATCTGTAGGATCACCTTGGGCAATGCGGACTCGGCCCCGACGTTTTTACATTCCTCTGCCACCTCGGCCTCGGACTCGAACCGAGTCAATCGTTCCTCGAACGAAACCGAAATGGGAATGATGGGGTCGCCAGCAGCGTGCTCCTTGATCCACTCTGCGATCTTTGGCAGGTGCTTGTTCTTCTTGCGAATGTAGTCCTTCTCCGAAAGGTTGACGAGGTAGACCACAGGCTTCGCAGTGAGCAGAAACAGGGGGTTAATGACCTCGATCTGCGGATGATTATCAGTTAGCAAAGACGTGCAATTACTTTTCTTAAGACTGCCACTATCTTTACGAAATTCTGTTGTGTGCCGCCTTTGCCGGTGTAGTAATCAGAGCAAATTTTATCTCAGGACGTCCTCTGCGTTATTGGTGAGAGCGTTCGACGAGCTGGGTTTGGTAAATCGGGCCTCCTGGCCCTTGATCATCATAAAACGCACCGAGGCTGGCACGACAACCGTGGATGGGGAGCAGTCCGTTTGCACAAAAGACATGATAGATATCGAAAACACTAACCTCTTTAGGGCCCCAAGTGCCCTTGCGGACTTCCTTGCCATCCTTCAGCCATGCAAGGATCTTCTCAATGGTGGCTTCTTCTTCCCTGGCCTTCTTGGCCTCGAGACTCTGTCCGCCCTGGCGCGTCTTCTTCTTCTGGTTCTCGAGCGCCTTTTCGACAAACTCGATGTCCTTTAACCTGAGCTCCTCGCTGATGATGTCAAGATCACGCGTGGGGTTGACATCTCCCTCGACGTGGATGATCTCTGCATCATCAAAGCACCGAACGACCTGGAAAATGGCGTCGACAGCACGAATGTGTGACAAGAATGCATTGCCGAGACCAGCGCCTGTCGAGGCGCCTCGCGTCAGGCCAGCGATATCGTAAACGGTAAGGTTAGCAGGCACGCGCGACTTAGGCTGGTACTTCTCGCACAGCCAGTCGAATCGCGAGTCCGGCACGATAACACGAGCCTCTTCCGGGTCGATCGTCGCGTAGGGAAAGTTCTTGAACAATCACCACGAGTGTCAGTAAAAAGTGACAAGAGATTCAAATGCTGCGCGGGTGTGACTTACCGCCGGGTTCCCTAGGTTGCACTTCGTGATTGCTTGAAAAAGTGTTGACTTGCCCACATTTGCCAGGCCGACGATTCCGCTTTTGAGGTTATTTCCAGGTCGCCCGAGCAGGATCTTCTCTTCCACCTGCGCCTTCTTCGGAGGCATTTTCTTTTGTCGCGAATAAGACCGATAGCACAGGAGGAAGAATTTGGTTGCGTGTAGGCTATTAACCGCAGGCCTGGCTGCGTGGTTAAAAATTGGGGTGGTTAAACAGAAAAAGTGAAATTGAGGCAACATCAGCCCCGCGGCAAGAGTCTGAGGGAAAAAAAAAAGGCAGAAATGGATAAGCGGGGAGGGTGTCGAGGAAATTTCTCAATGGCAGTTGTCGAGTAGATTGCAAGGCTCTGAGAGGAAGTGGGTCCTCACATGGTTCGTCATGTGACGTGATTCGATGATCGTGCAAACCTCAGCGCACCGCGACGAAGAACCACTGGTTACACGGCTAAAATGACCAAGACTTTCGAGGCTGTCCTGTACTATATGCGTTAGGCTTAAAAACCTGGAACTCCTTCTTCCTTATGTACATATTACATGGCTCCGCTGCTTTGAGTGCGTAAATAAATACTTTCTATCTAACCGCACAGCCATATGACTGCTTCATCCCGGGGACTAGTCACATCAGCCTCGCGTATTGTATGATCTCGCCTTGTCCAGGTTAGAGGCTTCAGTTTGCGATCGCCTCGCACAAAACTTATGGGCCCGGAATCGGGCTCCGGCACCGTCTTCGTCCAGCCCGACGACACACTGCGACCCAGAGGCGTGGCAGCGAAACTTCATAGCAATGAGAAGAGCGATCGGCCCGAAGGTGATGGGGTGAGGCTCGCTCTCCACGGGAGCCCTGAAACCTGCACCTGCGCTCCGTTGGTACCGCATTGTCCCCTGTCTTCGAGCCTTGGCGAGGAATCTGTTACGCTGGTTACAAGTCACAAACAGGCGAAGTCTGTCTGCTTTCAATCCTACCGCTTGATTTGCGACACTAGTCACAAGTCTCGCAGGAAACGTCGCTTGATTTAATGCCCGCGCCTGTGACGTAACTGGTTCTAATTGGCCACGTGACTATTGAAAGTGGTAGCCCCTCATACCCGTCTCTCCTGTCCTCCAACCAGCCTTGTCTTTCCCAAAGATGATGTAGGTACATAGGTGCTCCGGAACTGAAAGATTGGGCACTTGGCCCTAATTCCCATCGTCACTCGAGGCAGCTCTTTGTTGGAAACGCAAAGCATGCCCCCTAGAAAGCCAAATACACCGGCTTGGCCGTCTCAGCGAGCCAGCACCTCGATCAACTGCAAGACTGAAATCATAATCAACGTTTACGACCTGCTTCCTGTACGCTCCCCTACGCAAAGACTCCGACCTTGGGCGTGCTCCACTAACAGAGCCGAGAAACGCAGCCAGGGAAGCTATCATCAGTCCTTTGGAGCTGTGGCACCTCGCTTCTTCACTCGGGTGTAGTTATCAGAGGGAAAGAGTATGCTTATGCAGGACACTCTGAGCAGGGAGTAACGGGTGTTTACTGGAGCAGCCCGAAAACCGAACCCCCGGGTGGGGTGTACAAATGCGAGATATTACACGGCTTTACCTATGTCCCGGAGAATGAGATCGACAGCATTATCCGCGAAGTATCCGCGGAGTTCTGCGGGGCGTCTTATAACCTCTTAACAAGGAATTGTAACCGTAGGTAGCATCCCCATCTATCTTTATATTTTCTTGCTTAGGCGACGACCGAGAAGTGCTGACGCGATCGATTGCAGACTTCACTGCTTACCTGTGTCACAAACTGACCGACACACCCGCTCCCGCCTGGCTGAACCGGGCTGCGAGCATCGCGTTGGTCTTCCCATGTATTGGACAATGGGTCGAGCCTCCGGGCTATGTTATTGCAGATGAAGAGTTCGTACTGGGGGAGGACGATGGGTATGATGGGGACGATACCACGGAGCGAGCTAGGATGTTGGGTAGATCGTCTTGACATTGTAGTGTCGAGGAGGGAAGGGGAGCGATCCTGATTGAGGATTGATACATAGTTGCGCCCGCGAACGAAGTGGCGTCTCGTCCAACACCACAAATTCCTACTTGTAACTCGGAATATCCCCCCTCTCTCTTTCTCTGTCATTATTAACAACGCATTGCCTGTGCTTCTCTCCTTTTTTTCTTCTTCTTTTTGTTTAAATTTCTCTCTTTTTCTATCTCTTTTAGTTCTCATCCTTTTCCCTCCCTGTTGTTGTGCTTTGGGCGATAGCCTGCATGTGATAAACACCCGCTGGGTGGGTCATGATCGCCCCCACATCATCCACCGCACCGACAGGTTCCAGGGGGTGCTAGCCTAGACATAGTCCATGGATTGATCATGAACTGCCTGCACATATGCACATGACGGTCATCTGCCACGACGATAACTCTCCTGCCGCGCACCCGTCAATGCTCAGCCTCGCCCGTTATTTGTGGTAGCTGGTGTTGTTGCGGCCCCGAACAGTCGCGCCGTGCCCGCGCTTCCGCGACCGACACGATCCGACCGGAACCTTCAGCTCGATGCTGGAGCGCTTCCGCCGCACCCACACAGACCAGCCATCCGCCGAGTCCGAGTGAATGCAGCCTTTAAACCCCTTCCTGGGCGCCTTTTTCAAAAGCTCACTGCCGGCGCAATGCAGCCCTGTCGCCCATCACGTCATCCTTGTCCCCGCGACTGAAGTGCTTCTGACCTCTCGCGAAGCTGAGAGCGGCGGCTCTGTTGCGGACGCGGTCGCCTCGGAGGAGTTCCTGGCCAGCCATGTTCTCCGCATCCCCCCTCCCGTACCGGGGAAGGAGGCAGCGCAGGCGCAGAACCTCCGGGAGATGAGAGGTAAGGCCAGGCAGTACAGCACTGTGAATGGCCGCAGCGTTGTCGTTAAGGACAACTTGGTGTACAGCAATAAAGGTAGGCCACATCCTACCCGGCTCCTAGGCTGGGTAGGCCGGAGCACCTCCTGAACTCGCGCCGGCCCGGGCCCGTTCCTAACCAGAGATTATCGTGCTGGCCGCCAGGTTTCAAGACCCTCTCCCACGCGACCCTCCTCGGCGACGCCATATGGTACTCGGACACTCTGGAGCCCAGGCCTTGGCTGGTGTACTACATATCGCAGCCACTCGTCGGATTCTGGGAGGAAGTCAAGATCGTTCCTGCCCTCGTCCCAGACCGTACTCGGATGGTCGGATTGCCAGACTCAGCCGCCACCTCATTGCCGCCGCCCGCCCGTAATGGCCCAGTCGCTCCGCGCAAGAAGGACATCAAGAGCTTCCACGACCTCCTGAACCAGTTTCCCATAATAGCGCGGCAGATGCAGCCAGGTTTGGAGAAGCTCCTTCGCGAATTCACCACCGCCTTTGAGCGCCCCTTGCCTCCCCCGCCCTCATCTCTGCACATACCTGATCCGGAGCCGGACGGTCCCATTACGGTCGCCATCAAGCGAGCGAGATCCAACAGTGCATCCACAGCGAAGAGCCCTGTCGTATGGGATGCGACTGCCAGCACCGTCTCCAATCCGGACGACTTATATTCTGACGATGATGAGGATGTTATGAGGACCTCTCTCGAGACAGCTGTAACCGCCGCCATTGATCTCTTCCAATCAGTTGACAAACAGCAGCTTTCTCTCCTGGGCGCAACAACCGACCTCACCGGGCCCGTGGTCGAGAGACTCATTGAGCGCTATGTGGCAGAGAATGTGCATCACGTCCTGTTTGTCAGGCTCGTGGCCCTCAAGCGGCGAGAGGACCTGGAGCTGGATACCAAGATTCGTCAGATGAACTGCATCGACATGTCACAACTCGGATTACCCATTGAAGGTGGCTTGCGGGGGAAACGCGAGCTCACCGCCAGACTTGGAAGGGCCGTTGAACAGTTTCGGAAAATTGTCGACGCTGCATGTCCTCAAGACATGATGGAGGTGCTCCTGTCGACTCTCAAAGCGGTCACTTACGTGACGGACCCACCGGCCCAGGACATCCCTCTCGGCGCTGGCCTCTCTGCCTCGGAGAAGCCAATCCTTACGATCAATGCCGACACGCTTGTTTCGCTGCTTCTCTTTGTTGTGATCCGGTCGCGAGTGCGTCAGCTTCAGGCGCGGCTTTCCTATATCCGACACTTCATTTTTATAGACGACGTCGAGAATGGCGAGATGGGGTATGCTACGAGCACCCTCGAGGCCGTTTTGCTATACCTGGATCGCGAGTCTGGGGTCCTTCGCCGCTCCAGCCGACGCAATCAGTCTTTGTGGGATGCCGCAGCGAAAGGAGACGTCCAGGAGCTGGAGAGGCTAATGGGCCCGGGCGCCTGCGCATCTTATTCCGAGGAGGTCGTAGAATCTCCGCCATCTAGCCGACGGACGTCCAGCGCTGGTTTCACCTTGACCAACAGGCTTCACTCTGGAGGGTCTTGCGACGTCTTTTCCATGTCTGAAAAATTCTCCCTGGGATCAAGCCTTGACCACGTTTTCCCGTTTCGCGTGGATGGGGTTGACGGCGCCGACAGCTCTAGCCTGTTGCCGGCGAAGCGGGTCAAGAAGGTGGCCATGGACACTCGGAGCATGTCTAGCGGGTCCGAGTTCTCCTTCCATTCCAGGGCGACCAGCATCGGCACCCTCGGCAGCGTCTTCGAGGCTGATACATCCGTGGAAACGCTGTCGCAGACGCACAACTCTCGGGGAGAGTCTGTGCTCATGATAGCAGTGCAGAACCAGAGGCCCGACACACTCCAGTATCTTCTTTCCCTGCCCGAGCTGTACACGGCCCAATACTTGCTCGACGACATGAACAACGAGGGAACCACTCTCCTCAGCGCTGCCGTCCAGCTCGGTCACGTGGAGCTTGTCATGATCATCATCAACTTCCTCAAAGGCGCCGGCATCAACGACCAGAGCCTCGCCCAGTATTTCGCGGTTCAAGATGTTTGGGGCCGCAGTGTCGGGCATTATCTCTTCCATGCGCCCACAATCATTGATGACTTTGGGATGTTGGTGCCGTGGCGGCAGAGAGACAAGAACGGCCAGACGCCGCTGTTCGCGCTGTGCCGGTCCTACGACCACGCCATGTATCTACAGATGGTCGGAGGCGCCATCGACGCCGCCACCTATTCGCAGGGCGATGGCCAGCCGCTTCATCTTGACCAGCATGTCGACTCCAAGGGCAACACCCTGCTCCATATTGTCAATAATGCACAGCTGGCGCTCCGGATCCTACAGACGTGTGACGTCAACGTCAATGCAACCAACGAGAAGCAATTTACCCCGCTCATGGTCGCCAGCAAGTACGGTCGCTTCGAGATGGTGCGGGCGTTCTACAGTGATCCTCGCGTTGATTTCGCGGCCAAGGAGCTGCGTGGCCTGACGGCGGTCGAGCTGGCCAAGGATGACGACGTGCGCAACAAGATCGACGACCTCACGCTCTTCTCGATGCCGTCCGGGCCGGACATGCGAACCACAGCCGTGGTGCGGGCTTACTTTGTCGAAGACGCGACCATCAGGTTCGTCCTGAAATCGGGGGCACCTGTCGACAAACACAGCTACGCCGTGACCACGTGCCGTCGATCTCTCACGGACTTTGAACATCTTGCACAACTGCTAGCCATGGAGAACCCGGCATCATGGATACCGTCAACCAGCGGGCTCAGGTCGCCGTTCCAGATACCTTCAAAGCCAAGTCGGGCGGCGCTCAAGGATCTTCAGATGCGCATGGACTGGTTTTTGCGCCTAATGCTGACGCATCCGACCTTTGCAACCCACGAGATGCTGTGGGAGTTCTTTCTTGTGCCAGATCTGCAGGCCGATATGATGGACCAGCGCAGTATTCTCAAGGCCGCGACAAGGGCAGAGAAGGTCCGGGAGGAGCTGGAGCCCTTGGACGATGTGCGGGAAGTGGAGCGGTTTATTGACCACGCGCTCGAGATGGTCCGTAGCGTCGACTACTCGACCAAGAGCGTTGGCAGGCGAATGAATGCCGTAGGCATTGCGGCCACAGGTGAGCCCCCAATAGCCGACCCATTTTCTATGGGTTGAATTACGCCTGTCTGACCGTGGTTGCATTGGCATCACAGACCTCTTCACGTCGAGTCGCATATTCCAGCGCGCACTTGGCACTTTGAATTTCTTGCCAGGATCCCATATCTCAGCATTTGAGATATACGTCAATGCCATGGCCCAGCCGACGATCAGTCCTCAAATGAGCTTCCACGGGGCCTTTCTAGCGGTCCAGTCTACTATTGAGGCCATCCTGGCGGCGCTGTCGCGCCCACACAAGTTGATCAGTCAAATCGAAAACACACGCCGACAGGCTGAACGGGACTACAACTCTCTCAGTCGGTCAACGAGGTGGCCTTTGGGTCTCCTGGACGATACACGCCAGCGGATGAATGAAGAGCGGGAGGAGAGAATGCGGCAAAGCCAGATTGAAGGAAGGAACCTTTCAAAGGAACTCAAGTACAGCCAGCAGACGGTGGCCGGGGAGCTGGCTGGCTGGCAAGACATGCACGAGAAGGTGGGCCGAAAGGCCATCAGGGATCTCGCCAGGGGCATGGTAGTGATGGAGCGCATGAGGCTCGAAGGCATCCGGAGGGCCCTACGGATGGTGCAGGATCTGAGACAACCGCGGGAAGCAAGTCCTTGGACCTTGCACCATCCAGATCCCTCGTGCACAGAGGTCCAGGCAGCATCAAGAAGCGGTGAGGGCGAGGTAGCGGGGTATGCAAATGGCGTCGGTGAGCCGGGGCAAGCCATTGTTAGGCCCGACCAGCAGCCGGCACGGTAATCAAATGAGCGCTCATCGAGAGACGCTCTTCATCACGACTGAGAGTCCCACCGACGTGTCGGGTCCGGTGTTGGCAGTTTGCATCCCTTGGGGCATCATTTCGGTAGCGGAACAGAGGAGCTATATCGGATGCGGAAAGGCACTGGCCTTTCTTTTTCTCTCTTTTTCTTTTTCTTTTCTTTTTTTCTTCTTCCATTCGCATTGTCTTTTCTCTCATTCTCCGTCTTGTTCTCATTTTTTTTTTCATTGCCAAAACAAACGCGTTCCGTCTGGAGGCCCGCACGGATACCCCGATATCATGTACCAATCTTGTGTTTATAATCAAGCTAGAGCTGAGTTGAATACAACCTGCACACAACTACCCACCATCTATGTGAGAGCAAAGAAATGCGGGCGTGGACTTGCTTGGCGTGAGTCAGAGAGGATCTCCGGCTGTCGTCACGTCACCGACAGGCAGGCGAGTTGACCAGCCCTCGGGCTCCGCAGGCCGCAGATGGGTGAAGCTACCCGGAGCCGGTAAGCTCTTCCCATTGTCCCCACATTCCAACCGGCGTGGCTTCTTTTGATATGCCATGTCTGCACAATCCTTGCCGACGGAGCGTATTGGTGAGTCACAGAGATGGGGTTGCTTGGTACAGAAGTTTCGAAACAAAAGAGGGCCGGTAAAACATTGGTCTGGATTGGATGCACTTGGATGCACAGCACTGGCGGCGGGCGGCACCTCGGTTCATGCGGCAAGCAATATGGGGATAGCTTATTGGCTGTCGCGGCTGCGCCAACGAGGCACGGAATCGATTCGCTGACTGGGCGTGGAGTCGCGTCCGGGGACGGGTCTTGTTGTTATTATTATTTATCGTACAAGCACACAAACTCTCTTTTTTATTTTTCTCCAACCTGCAATTCGTCTCGCGCCGTCTTGGCCCCACCTACCCCACCACATGGGTGTGGCTGGTAGACGGATCTACGCGGGGCATGACCAAGGGAATAAGCGCCGGCGGGGAGGGCAGAACTATGGCTGTAAGAAAAGAAATCGGAGGGAAGATGAGAAATTCTCAACAAAACCGGAGGCAGCATGTGCAACGCCAAACAAATGTCAAAACCGAAACCGGCTGGGGCAGTGTCGCCCAGTCGCCGGGCGTCAAAAACAGGCCCAGCGTAGCTCTGTGTCTCCCGCGCAGATGGCCGTTTGGAAGGTCCCGTCGAGACAGCCCCGGTTTCTGGCAATCTTACGAAGCGCTTAGGCTCGCCCCAATTGGGCTTTGGAGTCGAGGACGATACCCGGCCCGGCGGCGAAATGGGGCGGTGCAGTCCCTCGTCTGTGTCCGCCGGCAATCTCCCGCTGCGCGCTTCAGGTCAGAAAAGGCCGCTGGGAGTTGGCGCTACTGGAAGCGCCCGGCTCGGACCAATTCGCAGAGTAGCGCGGTTAGGGCCACATTAGCCGCCCTGGCAGCCACCGACGCCTGCCTGCCCCGCCACCAAAGATAGCAGGGAGCAAAAGAAGAAGGAAAGACACACGAAAAGAGAGAAAGAAGAAAAAAAGAGCCCTGCTACCATCTAATTCTGCTGCTATTTCAGACTTGACGAACGCTGCCCACAGGGCCTGGCCCGGTCCGGTGGCTAGGTGCACCGCTGCCCAATGTCGAGTGCAAGATAAGTAGAGCCCGAACATGTTGCACCTTCGTTGGGAGCTCGTCGCGTGGTTGCATGCAGACGCGTGCCACGTCAACGTTGGGCTGGATGGGTGTCCCTAGGAAACGAGCGCGCGAGAACCGCGTGTCGGTCCATGGGCTAAGGTACATGCGTGTGTGTCTCTCTGGCTTCACCATCCCGACTGCATTCCCCACTCCTGACGAACACGCCCTGGCTAGGGTGACATTGGCGACAGTCTAAATATACCGAGTCAGAGGGGCCCCTGGCCGGGCTTTTTAGGGACGTGGTGACTCTTTTCGAGATTCACTTGGTGGATTTTTGATCGACATCTCCCGCCCATGGCCTGTTTGCTGAAGCTCAATGATCCCTGCTCCCAGCCTTGGGACAGAGGCCATCTGCAGCCTTCCAGTGGCCTGCGTACAGACCCCTGCCAAACCCCCTCCCCAGCAGAGCTAATCCTGGTCGGGCGGGTGTTACTGCCACTGGCATCTCGCCTTGCACGATAACTCCGATGATGTGTCGACGGGGCTGGCCACCTCGTGGCCGGCCTCCAGATGCGCCTCGCGGATGGCTTGATCGTGCCCGCGTTTCAGGTTTATTTTGATCCCAGTGGCCAGCGGCCCGACTCTGGAGCTGCGGGCTTGGCCCAAGCGAGGCAATCACCATAAGTATGCCCTCTGCCCCGACCTGGGAATGCCGTCCTCTCCTGTCACCATAGCCAATCCTTTCCAGTCCACCGCCGGTTCTTGTCTCGTCTCCTTGTCCCCGCTTACTTTTTTCCTCTGTGCCTTTCCACTCTCCTCCTCTTCTCATCCTCTCCCAGACTTGCCCTGCTCTCCTTGGCCCTCGCCCAACCAGTCATCCGGCACCGCTCTCTTCTTCCGTCACGGCTTCTCTGGAGAAGTCTGAAGCAAAAACAGCCCCTGCCATCATCATCGTCAAGGGTTCCCATCGTGAAGCAGGCCTTCCATACCCCAACTCGATATTACGGCAGTGTAATTCTCCCCCGAGACACAGGCAGAACCGACACAGATACCCACCTTCATAGTTTCCATTTGCATAGCAAGGCCTCCCATTCTCCAACATGTCCACGTGAGTACCTACGGCTACCTATCCTCCGCCCACATACCCGCTTGTCCCCTGGCGCGGCCCGAAACTGACATGGCACCTTCTCCCGCCCACTCAAAGTCTGGCAGCGGACCTTTCATTTGATTTCACCTTTCCTTCATGCGAGCCCGCCACCCCTCCGAGCTTTTCTTTTGACCCGTCGCTTCTTGATATACCTTACAACCTTGGACATGCTCGCTCCAGCTCGCAAGGCTCCGTCTACTCCTTCGAGTCGTCGCCCTCCGACTCGGCCGTTGAGTGCCCGAGCACGCGGATGACCACGCCGGCGCGGTCACCTATCCGCACGCATGGCCCTCTGCTCCTGCCCAAGATCCGGAGCCAGGACCAAGCTATAGGCCACACGGCCCCTCGCCCCGTCACAGCATCACCTCCAAAGCGCATGAGGACGTCTCCCGCTCCGGCTCGTTCTAGCAGGATTCGACCTAGCCACGCGCGCAGCTACACAAACCCCGAGACCATCCGATTCAACCAAAACATGTTTTGCCCGCAACCCCTGCCCGTGTCCTCCATGAGTGGAGACGCCGCCTCCAGCCCCTCGCCGCAGCTGCTGTGCTCTCCCGTCTCGTTTACCACGTCGCATGAGCCCGCGACCGCAATGCTGCCGAGGCGTGCGTCTTCGTGCGGACTGGCAGAGGGCGTGCCCTCCAACGCCCATGCCTTCCCCGTCTATCGGCAAATGTCGCCGTTTGGCATTGCCAGCACGACGGCCCCCAGCTCCATGTCCACCATGCAGCCGCAAGCCTTCATGTCCCAGCCGGACTCGTCCTTCTTTTACTGTCACCAGCCGCAGCAGACGTATACCCCTCGCGAGTCCTCACCGCTCGCCTCGGCCGCCGTCACGTCAGAGGTGTCGACTCCCGCGTCCGGCCCCACAAGTACACTGCTTTCGTATCTGACCAGCGCAAACCCGGCCCCGGCCCTGGTGCGTACCATTTCCTTCCCGCTCAGGGACCCGCACACGAAGCACTTCTGGTGGGACGTGCGGCAGGTGCGGCCGTGGACAGGCTTCACTGCCTCGAGCATCCTGTCCCTCCCCGGTTCCGCGGCTCTGCTCTCTGTGCCCGTGCCGACTTCGTTGCTTCCCAGCGCGCCCGTGACGCAGAGACATCCCGAGACCGAGGCGGCGCTACACGCAATCTACGCCAGCTTCTACCTGCCCAAGCTCAACGCGGCGCTCGCCCTTTCGAGCGACCGGCCACTGCAGCTATCGGTGCCTAGCAAGAGCGGCATGACGGGTGCGTCCTCATCCGAGTGTGCCTTCGTGGCCAATATGAGTGGCGAGTCGTCATCGGCCGCAGCCATCTTCGGCGGCAAGCCGACGGGGCGTGTGGTGGGCCTGGTCAAGAGCTTCGACCGGTTCAACACGGGCATGCGGGTCGAGGGCAATATCAAGCGCGTCGAGTACCTCAGGGGTCTGGCACATCTGCACCACGTGATGCGTGAACACGGGTGCCGTTACGGCTTCATCCTCACCGAGATTGAGCTCGTGTTTGTCAGGAACGGGGCCGAGGGCACTCCGCACTTTGGCTACCTCGAGGTAGGCAGCACGCAGCTGGCGGCGCAGGGCGGCGACGACGACAGCGGAAGCGGCGCCAGCTCGTCTTCGCTGACGGCCTGCCTCGCGCTGTGGGGTCTCTGCATGCTAGCAGGCGACGAGGCGGCCCCTGGTCATGCGCACTGGCGAAGCGAGATCGGCGCTCCCGCTGAGGGGACCCGGCGCAAAGCACTCCCACGCGATGACTGGATGCCGCAGCCCCAACTGGCAGAGAAGAGGGAAGCCAAGAGAGCGCGCGGCTGGGTGCTCCCAGAAGACGCCGTTGGGCGCAAGGAACTCGGCAAGCGAGGTGTGCGGTACGGTGGCTGTTGAGGCGGGCAGTGAGCTGGCTGACCCAGAGCTAGGCGGCAGGCTTCTTAATTATGGCTGGTTCCACGGGCCTCCGCCCAGCTTCGAGTACTTATTTATTCTTAATCCCTTCTCTTTTTTTTCTTTCTCTTTTTTTCACTGGGCTTTCTTTTTCCGCTTGTTTTTGTCTTTGGCCCCGCCTGCTTTCCCGTTCTTTGCCCTGACGATCCCGAATGTATGGGATGGGCCTGGATGGAGGTTGCGGATAGCCACGAGCATGAGCCACGACGGTCACGCAACGAGCTTTGGATTTTGGCGGCTGGACGACCCTGGCGTTGATAGAGCCAGACTGACGGGGGCAGCTTGCTGGCTATACTTACCTCAAATACGCACCATCAAGTACATGATATATGTCCGAGTTTGACTTGTATCTTTGTTTAGTAATGCCAGGAATGCTAAAAAATACTCGTCTACCTACCACGCGCGCAGATGAGGAGCTGTCAGGAAGCAGCTTTTTGTTGTGTGTGCAGCTGCGAGGGATCTAACTGGAGTTGGCAAGCCAAGGGGAAGACGATTGCAAAGCGTCGGGCGATGGCCACCTCGGGACTAGGAGTTCAAACAAGGATGGGAGGGCTGCCGACAGACCATGCAATCTTCGCTTGGACGGGTAAAATGAACACTATGCGTGGAGGGAAGGAAATACTGTAAAATGCGAAGCGCAGTTATACATCACTCGTAGGCTCAGTTTAGTGGTGGGGTAGCTTAGGTAATTGCTGGTGGTGATGGGGCCATCCGGGCCCCTGAGTGTAGCGGCTTCTGGATTGACTTGGCGCACAGCCTTCCCCCTCCTTTAACTGACAATCGGATAATATACAGCCCAAAGGGGGGGTTTCCTTTTTTTTTCTCCATTTATCCGTGTGTGAAGCTATGTACCCGGCAGAGATTCCAAAGCAGATATGGAGATATCCGTGCCAGATCTGTATCATTCAAACATTTTCCTGGCCTTCCTTTGGCTTTGCACAGGGCCTTGGCGTCCTTTCCATTCCTAGGAGGACATGCGCGGGTGACATGCCGTCATTGGAGGTCCAGATGACCCAGAGGCCGGAAAAGGCATGGCATGCAATGGCGTGCATCCAGCAAGTGATTCATGTGGGTCCATTCAACTGGTACCTGCTTTTGGGCCCGAAGGATCAAACCTCGCTTGGTTAACCTTCGAGGCACACAGATGTCAACAAAACAAACAAAACAATGCGCAGCAGGGGGGGGACCCCCACATCTTCCAAACACTCGCTCGTTCGCGCCTCCCTCGTTTAAGACCAAGGTAGCTTGTCAAAGTTTCCAAGCCTTGAAATTCCTAGCCGTTGCTGCTGCTTATTAACGGGCATTTAGCATCCATAGTTTTTTTTTATTTATTTTATTTTTATTTCTCTTCCCTCACTCTCAGATGCTTGACGTGCCGCTGCTGTCCGCCAACGCACTCACCCCAAATATCGCACCTTCCTCGCTCCTCATATAGACTGGCCAGGTGCTCTAGTTCTATCTTCGCAGGTACCTGCCGATTATCACTTCGCGCGCGCCCCCGAGGCTCATCAAGTTTAGGCCTCGGTGCCTACCACACAGCCCAAAGATCCGCCTGTTTCCTTTTGCTGCCGACTTTTCTGGACTGTTATCGGCTCTTGACACCCGTCGCCTTTTCTCCTGCCCAGATAATCGCCCATCGACAGCCATATTATTGGAAGACTGCGAACCGACCGTCGGCCAAAACACTCGTTCCGCCCTCCGCAATCGAAACACAACCGCAATGGCGCTGCAGGACGTCTACCTGCGCTTCCTCGCCGCGCCGGGTTCGTCCGCATTGGCCGAAAACGCGACGCTAAGCTACATAACCACCACCACGACCTTGACTGGCGCCGCCGACATTATCAAGCACCTCACGGGCCTGCCCAAGCACCTCAAAAAGACCAAGGAGGATGTCTTGTCCGCTATGGAAGGCCGCGACCGTCTCGGCCTTGCCCTCGAGACGGAGACCTCGCTGGAATTCACCGTTAGCGGAGGGCCATATCTGCCGGGTCTTGATGACAACTTCATTGCCGACCGCACTGTTTATCTTGCAGTTGTGCGTTGCTTCCCCGCCCACAATACCAACGCTGAGGCTAGCTAACCGAGACTTTGCTCCAGACACACTTTGTGATTTTTGACCAGGCCGGCAAGATCTCCCAAATCCGACAGTCGTGGGACCAGGGCTCTCTCCTCAAACAGCTCGACGTCATTGGCAAGAGCGGCCGTAACTGGCCCATCCGGGATACCAAGGACCAGATCAAGCTAATCTCCAAGTGCGTCGGTGGCGGAGCCGCCACCTCGGCAACGGCAGATCTGCCCTCGCGCTCGCGCGGGAGCTCGACCAATGCGCTGCGTGACCCCCACGCATCCCTGCAGCTCTTTGCTCCTCGAGCAGAGATGGATTCTGACCCCGAGAAGTTCATCTCCCCCTATGCTGGCAAGACCCGGCCCCGCCAGCGGTCTTTCACTGAGATACTTGGCGACGAGCCTGAGGGCGATGATGGCTCGGGGTCGGTCGGTGACTCGCCCTCAAAGAGCGTCATTGCCCCCAAGGGCGGGGTCGGGAAGAATTTCCAGCCAATGCGGCTGTTTGAGGGTGCGGCCGAGGCCGAGGAGCCCGACTCGCCTGACCAGCACCGATCTCCCGATCGCTTCTACCGCCCGAACCCCAAGAAGTACGAACACTTTGACTTTACCGACGGTAGCGACCCGCGTGACGCACCGTCCAAAGGCACCGCGTTTGACGATATTCCCAAAGGAAAATACAAGAGTCAATGGGACTTCAAGGACTTCACGACCCCGCATAAGCCGCGCCCGCGACCTACGCGATCGCAGGAGGCCCGGCACTGGAGCACCGAGGATGACGACGTGGCCGAGACACCGGCGGCCCAGAAGCCCGCCGCTCCCAAGCCCCGCCGGGATGCCGCAGCCCACTTCGAACTCCAAGACAACGGAAACGGTTCGTACGGCGAGGACGGCTCTGTGGTCCCCGGGGGTTCCGATTCGCGTGCTCTCGGCAACATCACGAACCTCAAAGATAGGCAGCGTGATTTAAACTCGCAGGATGGAAACACGGACGACAGCTCTCGCCAGCCTCAAGACGCTACCAATGATCCCAGGGCATCGGCTCCAGAGGGCCACAAAAAGGCCGTCAAGATGATGGAGGCCAATTGGTCTTCGTACGACAAGTCACCCGTGTCTCAGAAGGAAAACAGCCTGCCGCTCGGCGCCGGCGCCAAAAAGGGCGATGACCGCGGTATTGTCATCGGTGGAGACGGAAGTAAGTCGCAGATTTTATTCTGGGCCATATTGGCGTCCTGGATTATGAAAGCGGGCGAACAAGCGGTCGTGCGCAGACGGCACTCCTCGGGCTCTTCACCTTTGTGTTCGTCATGTGTGTGCTAACTTTTCTTTTTTGTACCAGTGGGCGGCAAGAAGGGAACCAACCGAGATTGGCTCTATGGCGACGATGACCAGGTCGAGGAGAAGCAAGAACCCCGCCCAGTCGCCGGCAGGAAGCAAGGGGTCGCCACCAAGAAGAGTAGCTTCTGGGATTTCTGAGGCGTTGCGCAGCGCATGCAGGTCTGTTTTATCCCACCCACTCGTGGCTCTCTTGTTTAAATACTGTGTTTATTATGATCTGATGCGTCATACGCTGCTCATGATCGTGTGGTCTTGTAATTCCTTTCCAGTGAATGAGCACAGAGGTATATCGGGTCTAATTTCTGAATCCTCCCAGGGGTCCTAGCATCTTAGACTCCCGTTACCGCATTTCTTTGATTTCCTTTGTCTTCTGCGAAAAACCCATATGAATACTCGGCTTTCTACTGTGCCTTTATAGCATTTTCCTGTGATTTCCTTTGTGGGCTTTGGCCTTCCCTTCTGAGTTGTGGTAAAAATCGCCGATTGCCCGAGGTTTTCACAGAATATACGTGTGTATTTCAAGGCCTACACAAGTACAGACTCCCTCATGCCTGCCGATATTGAGAGAAAGAATGTTAACAGCCAAACCACTGCTATACGCCAGCAGACGGAATTGCTTTTTCATGACCCTTGATATTCTGTTTTCTGTTTTCTGTGTTATCCATGTGGTGGTCCATCGTAAGCCACGTAGTGCTGTCGCTTGAGTTTGAATTGGACTAAACCGGCGAGGCAAAAAAAAGCCCCAGAAGAAGGGAGGCACCCAAGGTACTAGCAAGAGAAGGAGGGAGAATTAGGAACAAACAAGAAAACAAGAACAACAAAAATTGGAAATGGAATAATCACAAGCTCGCTAATATGTTCATATCCTACAGCAGCGCTCAACAGAAGTATTTGTATAGCTTCTTCCATTTTGGCCACGACCGCTTCTCCGAGACCTCCTGAGCCATGAGTATAGGAAGGTTGAAGTCGCGGCGCCCGGTGTCGAGGTCCATGTCTTCAGTTCGCACAAAGGAGGTGCGATAATACAGCTTGTGGCCGAGCCACATGATCAGGACGATGGGCACGGCCATGCATTGCAGGAAAAACTCGGAGGCGATCTCGAGCGAGGTCTTGGTCTCAAAGCCCAGAGGCCAGATGCCGACCCAGAACTGGGCAACGAGGAAGACAACATTGAGACCAAGGCCGAGCCACGAGCCGGAGACCCCGGCCTGGGCGCGGAATGCGAGGTCGCCAAGCGATCGGCCTTTGCGGAGCCAGGCCCTGCGGAAGCGGATGTGGGCCAGGCATATGCTGCCCCAGGTGAAGATGGAGCTGAGGGCCGAGATGGCGAGCAGCCAGTTGAGAATGACCTCCTGGTCTCGATGGCTGGCAACGTAGGCGATGAGGCCGAGTGAGGACGACAGGAGAATTGCAACCAGGGGACGGCCGCGGCGGTCAACGTAGGACAGGATGCGGGGAGCCTGGCCCTGGTCGGCTAGGGCGGCCAGGGTACGGCTGGAGCCAAAAACAGAGCTGTTGCCGACGCTAAGGACGGCGATGAGGATGACACTGTTCATGACCGAGGGCAGGATTTCGATGCCGGCGCTTTCGATGGCGATGACGAAGGGACTGGAATTGAGGTCGACGACCGATGTGGCGCCCATCAGGGCCGGGTTGTCGTATGGAACCAACAGGCTGACGACGGTGAGGGCAACGACATAGAAGAGTGTGATGCGCCAGAAGACCTGCTTGATGGCCGTGGGCAGCGACTTGCGGGGGTTGGCCGTCTCGGCAGCGGCCAAGCCGACGAGCTCGGTGCCGGCGAACGCGAAGGCGGCTGTGACGAAGACAGAGCAGAGGCCCTTGAAGCCGTTGTTGAAGGCGCCGGGGTCGTGCCAGTACTTTGTACCGATATAGCCCTCGTCTTTGGTGCCGCCAATATTGATGACGATTCCGAGAATGCTTTTTTTTGTTGTTAGTGCGTATATGAGTGATGAGTTACTCTCATTGTCCTTTGAGCTTGTTGCTTCTTTTCTTTTTTCTTTTTCAGACTTTACCTTGTAGCCGCTAATCTGGTCCTCTTTGCATTCTCTCGCACGGTGCAGGCAAAGGAACAGGGGGGAGAGAGATTACTCACATAAAGCCAATGACGGCAGTGACCTTGATAATGGCAAAGAGAAACTCGGCCTCGCCGTAGCCCTTGATGCCAAACAGGTTGATGACGACGACGACAAAGAGGAAGATGGTGACAAAGATGGAGCGGTTGAGTCTGTCGTTCCAGTAGCTGATGGTGATGGAGGCGGCGATGATCTCGAGGGGCAGGACGACGAGCCACTGCAGGGCGTAGTTCCAGCCCATGGCGAAGCCCCACGAGGGGTCGAGGAAGCGGGTGGAGAAGGCGGAGAAGGAGCCGGCGACGGGGAAGACGACGGCCAGCTCTCCCAGTGCGTGGACTGTGCAGTAGAGCATGAGGCCGATGATGCAGTAGGCGAGCAGGACCGAGGCCGGGCCGCCGGTGCTGAGGGCGCTGCCCGAGGCGACGAAGAGGCCAGTGCCGATAGAGCCGCCCATGGCGATCATCTGCAGGTGGCGGCCCTTGAGCTCGCGCGACAGGGCCGAGTTGGCCGTGGCGAGGGCGGCGCTGTGCATGTCGAAGAAGTGGCCGGCGTCGGCGGGGGCCGGGCGGGCGAAGGCGCGGGCCGACGTCAGGTGGGCGGGCGGCGAGCCGGGCGCCAGAGAGAGCGGCACGGCCTTGGGCGTGATGCGCATGGCCGGGTCGCGCCGGAAGCTGTCGGCCCAGCGGCGGAGGGGGCTAGGCCGGGGCTCGTCGTCGTACGCGGGCTCGCGCATGCTGTGACTGCTGCCCTGCGCGAGGCTGTCCTCCTTGGCCGATAGCATGCTCAGCTCAATGTCCCCGCCGGGGGGCATCCTGCGGCTGGTGCTGTCTGTTTTGCTGTCTGTTTGCTGCTGCTGCTGCTGCTGCTGCTACCACCTGCTGTTGTTATGCGCGTGAGTGGGCGTCGCGTGCTGCACGCACCAGCCCAGCCGTTTTGCGGTCGCGGGGATGGCGTCTGGCGATTGAGCGAGCGTCGTGGGCGCAATTGCTGCTGCTGCTTGGCTTGAGGTCGTCGGATGGCGAGCGTCGCAGCTTGCCCCAGCCGGGCTAGGCCATGTACATACATATAATGTAGGCAGGTTGCATCCGGGCAGCAGCAGCCCCGAGGTTCACTCACTCAATTAATTGGCTTGGCCAAGCAGATAAGCTAGCCCAAGCCCAGCGACCGGCGACCCAGCCAGCTGCATGCAAGCACTCAAACAAACAACCCCAAGACCCAACAAGACAAGAAGAAAAAAAAATTTAAAAAAAAAAAGACGAAGACACGGCACCCGAGATGCGACAGGCATGTCTTGTTTTATTATCGTGTCTACATTCGCTTAAACACCCACCGTTGCTCGACTCGACTGCCTGCGCCAACCACAGGCG